>JAJONZ010032891.1:0-27024 GCA_029582445.1 Solanum paucissectum
ATAATGATTTAGAAAATCGTTTGACAAAGGACCCATGTTTAGATTGAAAATTGGGAATTTTGGTCTTTGAATCACTTTTGAAAATCTTTGATAGAACTCCTTGAATGAGAGGTTATTCAAGAATCAAGAGTCACCATACCTTAATTATTCAAGACCCATGAAATTTAAGAAGAAATCAGTTGAAAACCCATCTTCTAGCTTGAGCTTCATCAAGGTCTTCAATGGAGTTTTGAGAGAATCTATTTTTGAGAGGGAAGGGTCAATTTGAACAATGGGGTCTAATTCTAGGTTTAGGGGTTTTAACCAACTTAAAATACCCTAAAATAGGTATAATAACCATTTATAATAATTCCCCAAAGTACCCAAACTACCCCTCACTTAGTTGGACCTTTTAAACAAGTCAAACTTGAGTTTTATTTTTGCAGATTTCGTCGGGGATCAAGTTCGCGACGCGGAGGTGTTCCTGCAAGTTTCATAAATTAAATTCCGAGACAGTAGAGTCCGCGGTGTCTCTGCGACGTGGACCCACTTTTTGGCAATTGGTGGAGCAGGTCCGCGATGCGGAGCCACTCCCTCCATGAAGAACTTGCAAGCTGCCTTGGCAGCTTGTTTGGCCAAGGGTTGGGGTCCTCCTCGGGGACCCTTAGGGTGGTTCCGGGGTGTCGTATTCAAATGTTTTGACCCTAAAAATATTTATTAAGATACTAGGGTAACCTCTACTAATTTTAGACTCCAAAAAACACATAAAAACATGAACAACATACTAGAACACACCAACACATAAAAGACTAGTTTCCGAATGTCTTGGTTGTCCCTTGACGTTTGACTTCCAAACTCTTTAAAACTGACTTAAAAGGCTATTCCTCATTATTTCAATAAGTTATTAATCCATAAAACCCATGTGAGGCTCTACTTTATCCTACTTTATTTTGAGGGGTGTTACATTTTTACTGATGAGTACGAGATTTGACCTCATTTAAGGCTTTGTTTATATAGATTTAGTGTCCTCAAATGCTTAATTTGTCTTAATAACTGATGTTAAATCCTTCATTTTTAGGTATATGGATTGAGGAACAAAGTAAGGACACTAACAGGCAAAAAGGAACAAAAAAAGGTGAAGAAATGAAGAAGGGCGAGCCTGAGGATCGCCAAGAACACTCGTCGAGTGGCTCATAGGACTGTCTAAAGTTCCAGTGTGCCAAGCCCTGAAGGAAGAAACGAAGTTGGCGACGAAAAGGAGCAGTCGGTGAAACACTGAGCAGTTCCGTGAAGCAAATCTAGATCGCCCAAATTTACAGACCTCGGTGATGATGAATGCCAAGGCGAAAAGGTGATGGAAGAGGTCAAAGGGCAGCTCGCCGAACCACTTGGCGGGCCTGACTTACTTTGCCAACTGGCCTTTCGTGGCTTATTTTTGGCGAATATAAATTAGATTTTGAACATTTTAGTTTAGTATCTTGGAGAATCAGATGGTATCTGGAGACAAAATTAACTTAGAAAAGTTTTTCTCTTAAGTTTTTCTTAGGTTTTGACGAACCTTAGAGATTCAATTTGTAGATTTTGGAAGTGGGTTTTAGATTTTCTTCAAATTCAGCATTGTAAAGACTAAATCTCTCTTACCTAGTTGATGGCTAATCGATTAGGTAATACTTTTTACCTTTTTATGATGCTTGGCTAAAACCCCAATTCTTGGGCTGTGATCATGTGATTATGGGTTGAATTAGTTTATGGGTATTGTTAATTACTAGTTTAAATGTTGAATTAAAGTGAGCTCAATCATTATTTGAGTTTTAATTTATGAATTGTAGTTGGAAATGCAGTTCTACTTTTGTGTTCTTGGCTTGCTCGAGAGAGAGGTTTTAGAACTAAGATTATTGATTAATGATTTGTGGGTATTGGGTTGAGCTGGATTTACCTCGAGAGAGTGAATCCTGAACCTAATCCTAACCATCTAGCTCAAAAGAGTAGATGTATTAAGGTGTTGGTTGTTCTTCATTGTCATATTTGTTGATGTTAGAAAGAAATCACCTAATTTGGGGTAATTGTTCAAGAGAAATCTATCTCCCTTATAGTCTAGCCTACTCACTGATTTTCAGTTGTTTACTAGTAGTTTCAATTACCCATATATCTATATTTTCCTATAATCGATCACATCTCGAGAATCTATCTCCTTATTGTTATTTAGAATTGTTTGTGACTGTTGTGTAATTGATAATTAAAACCAAAAAACCCCCATTTGACATTCGTGTCACCCCTTTTATTTGATTAATGTCTGTTCTCGATAATTTTTATTCCTATGGTTTATTATACCAAATTCATACTTCTTAATTGAATTCTAAAAACGTACCGCTCCCTGTGGGATTTGATCGTAACTCATTTAGTTGGGTTTTATACTGATTTATGATCGTTGACACCTAGAATTTGATAAGGTGTGCTTGAAAAGTTAAAATCAAAAGGGCACCGCTGCCGTGGAGTGGTGTTGTTTGAAATTCTTTTGGTGAAGTTGAATTGTATTCTTTTTAGTCATAGTTGAATCTAATTATTTTATTTTTGGTTTTGTGCTGCTTGTGTTAAAACAGAGGAAGAAATGAGCATCAACGGAAATAATAGTAGCCAAGTGGGCCACCAAGATGACATTAGGAATCTTAATGATGTCAATGACCCGAATGTCAATGACCCTAACAAAGTGGGTGGTGTTGGTGCCAGTCGTTTACCTCCAGCTGAAGGAAACACTGTTTTTCACATCACAAGCACCATGCTTCAGCTCTTACAATTGAAATGTTTGTTTGGGGGGCTAGCTCATGAGGATCCCCATGAGCATATCAGAAATTTTGTTGGTGTCTGTGGACTGTTCTCATTTAAGAACATATCGCAAGAATCGGTGCGGATGAGGTTGTTCCCATTTTCTCTTATGGGCAAGGTAAGCAAGTGGTTGGCTGAGTTGCCAAGAGATTTTATCACTTCGTGGGATGAGCTTAATACTGCATTCCAAGTGCGATTTTTTCCCACTTCAAAGATGATGACTCTTCGTGACAACATCCAAGGTTTCAAGAGCTTGGAGGGTGAGCCAATCCATTGGACTTGGCTGAGGTTTAAGAAGATGGTGCTGCAATGCCCAACACATGGATTGCCCAATAATGTAATGTTGTATTACTTGTATAGAAAACTCGATTCGCTGAACAAGAGAGTGGCTGATCAACTTTCTCTAGGAGGTTTAATGCAACAACCATATGCAATGGCATCCCAACTCCTTGATTGCATGACCAAAATTAACCAGGCGTCGAACACTCGCAAGAACCAAGTCTCTCCTTTTACTTATAAACTAAGATAGGAGAAGATCGAAAAGAATCAAGAGAGAGACCAAAACATGGCAAAGATGATGACCCAGCTGGACATCTTGGCCAAGAATGTCATGGGTGCTGGTACAAGAAGTGTTAATGTTGTGGGCTTTGGGGTTGTAAACCCCAATGACGCCAAATTTGAAGCGATGTACAATGAGTAAGTGAACCTCCTAGCCAACCAAGGAGGAGGTTATCATGCAAACAACCCAAGGCCGAGTGGTAAGAAAGGTTGGAATAGAGATGAGGTCTGTAGAGACCGTGATAAAGATTGGCATGATCGTAACACCACTTTGAAGGAAAGAGAGGGGGACAAGGATAGGTATGTTCCTCCCTATGAGCGTCAAAAGCTCAAAGATTCTGAGGGTGGCCGTACGGAAGACATGATTTCATGCATTCTTCATAAGGTTGAAGGGTCCGATAAGGTTTTGAAAGAAATGAAAGAGGATGTTTCGACTCTCAAGCATACGGTGACTTCTCACTCAATCTCTATCAAGCAGTTGGAGACCTAAATGGGTCAAATTTTATCTCATCTGAACCCAAGACAACAAGGGGGTTTCCTAGTGATACAATGGCAAACCCCAAAAATAAAGCTTGAATGGGTATGTGTGTCGTACCACGACGTTAACTAAGGCACTTCTTGGGAGGCAACCCAAGTTTTTAATGCTTTAGGTTTAATTTTGAATAACGGGTGTTGATTGTGCAGGTTTAAAAGTGGAATGTGTTTGAGAATGTGCAGGTTGGCGAGCCAAGAGTCTAGTCGGCAAGTCCAACTTGGACCGCCGTTGGACCAACAAATATCTTAGGTGCGAGTTTGTAAACTCAGCGGGCCAATGGCTAGATCGGCGACTCACCGAATAGGTCGGCGAGGCTGATTTTGTCCGCCGTCCCCCCAAATTAACTGGAGGTCATCTAAAATTCAATGAGGGAAGTCTCCACTCGGCGCATCACCGAGAGGTTCGGCATGGTCGACTAATACCGCTAAAAGGGTCGCGAACGAAAAGGTTTTAAAAGGCCAAATAGTTTAAATTTTCAAAATCATTCATATTCGCTCCTTTGTAACCTCGTACACTCTCACCCACACCTTGGATCTTTTATACTTTCCATTTTTAGTCATTTTTAGTTCTTGATCACGTGCTCGGATTTACATTACATTGCTGCCTAGCGTATCAAATTCTAAATTTGGCAATCAGGTTTGTTTTCCAAACCCCGAACTCTTGATTCGTAGTTGAACTCGATTGCTATTGTTAAATGTGTGTTTTTGTGTGATGGACCTGTGTTTCAATCATGCTTAATGTGTTGGATTGCCTAATTTGAGTTTCAAAATTGTGCCTAAATGCTTAAAAAGATGATTTCCCAAGTTTTGTTCATTAAAATTGATCGTAAATTGTTGGGTTGCTGTTATTTTATGTTGGGTCTAGTTGGGTGAAGTCGAAGTAACCGCCAATTGTGCTAATTGACGTCATTCTGAAGGGCATAAGTCATCAAATAGCTAATTTTGGCCAAAAGGGGGGGAAGTCTGAGTACCTTGGAGGCATGGGTCGATTGGGTGTGGTCCTAATTGCTTAATGTTTGTGTTTGATTTTGTTTTCGGGGACTGCGGGCTTGATTTTGGGAATTGGGGTTGAAATTTAGCACGTTAGGCTGTTTGCCGAGCTGGGTCGAGCTCGCTGAACTTTTCGGCGGTCTGCGAACGTCCCCCTTGATTGCCCTTAATTTCATGTTTTGGCTTAGCAAGAGTTTCTAACTCTCATAGGGAAGCCTGAGCTCACCGAATTCACTCGACGACTCACTAAAAGGTTCCTTAGATCGCCCTTTTTGTGCCCCTAACCCCTAAAATACACTGTAATATTCGGTGGGCTAGTCTGAGCTCGCCGAGTGATGTCGGTAATTCGCCGAAGGACCCTGCACATCGCCGACCTGTCATTTTTCTAGAAATTTTTTAGGCCAGTCCTTTCGGCGAGCTCGATCTGGCTCGCTAAAGTGACTCGGCGACTCGCTGACTGGATTGGCGAGTCTTTCTGCAACTTGAATCCTGTAAATTTTCTTGAATTTTTTCTAACTCTTTCTGATGTGTTTTGCAGATATGGCTAGGAATAATTGGGATTAAAATGGCATGACGTGCTGCAAATGAGCACGGGGCATCGTGATAAATAAGGGAGCAACTGCTTCCAACAACAAAGGCAAGAAAGCACCTCTGATGGGAGGCAAGTGCAAGGGTAAAGCACCTTTTGTTGAGAGACCGGAGCACAACTCTAGCAGTGATGGGGAATCTATTGATTCTGAGGATGACCAACCACTACAAACCCGGTGAACAGAGATTTGTGCACGGGTTCGTGAAGGTCCGTCTAGGATCCCGAAGTCTACCCTTCATGCTCCTGATACAACGCTAGCTCCAGAACAGACAGTGGTTCCAGCACCACCAGTTCAGGGTCCTCCTCCCCGATTACTTAACAGGATAAAGGCCGAGGGACTAAGGACCATTCTTGAAGAGGAGATATTGTCCACGAATGGTGTGGTGGACAGGTACCCTTTCGTGGAGTACGTGATTGTTCGGGGAAAGACAGTGGGATGTATGAGCGATCTTATTAATGATGTACCTGACAGGGCCACAGGTTTTGAGCATGACTATCAGAACATGACTACAACGCAGACTCTGGAGGACCTCAAGGGATAGCTAGCTCCCCTTATTTCTGACACTACTCTGAGGTGGATTGAGGCTGTAGCCTGTATTGAGAAGAAGGATTTGAGCATAGCAGCTTGATATTGGTTCGGGTTCATCAGTAGCTCAATCATGCCATCACAAAATGAGTCTGTTCTCTGCTACCCAAATGTAGACTGTCTCGGATCTATTATCGCCAAGAAACGGCTGAATTTGGGGGTAATTATAGAGTAGGAGATGGCCATGAGGGCCAGATAGCGCCAGACATCCCTTCCTTTCCCAGTGTTTATTACAGAGCTACGTCGGTAGGTTAGATTTCCTCGTGATGACAAGAGGGACATTGAGGTCACACCCATATCCTCCACTGATATCCGGTGTATAGAGGCCGAGTACACACGGGACTAGGTGGATCAGAGGAGAGCAGCTTCGGTGGATGCATCCCCGGAGGTAATGTTGAGTCTATACCTGTAGAGGCATATTTTCCAGCTCAGACCTCTCGGCCTTCAGGTACATTTATTTCCACTGCTTCCTAAGCCCCAGGTTTTCTACTACTTCCCAGCTTCCTAGGATCACTCAGGCCATGCTTCTCAAGATTGGGCATCTAGCCCATTATGCCGATGTGCGGGCTTCCCAATTAGAGGCCGAGGTTCCCTGGATGATTGAGTGATCCATTTTAGCTGCTTTGACACCTCTCCGGACATCCATTGATTCTCTTACCCAAGAGTAGAGACTTGTGAGAGTTGACAGAGGAATACTACTCAGGTTAGGAATTTGAGAGCCGAGGTTTTTATGTTGAGGAAGGACGTTGACCATCTGAAGTCCATAAACTTCACTTTACAATTTGAGTCAGCAGAGGTTCCTGAGGTTCCGGGTGCAGATGTCCTGGCCAGTTCTGTTATACCTCCGACTCCCACCGGAGATGATATTATGGAGGATAGTGTTGTTGCTGAGTCTGAGGCCGAGACCGATGAGGAGCATCTTGGGGAGCGAAATGTGGTTGTGTATGATGATCTGTCCGACTTGAAGAGTGTTATGTTCGAGACTTCCTGACAGACCTCCTTGAGAGATATCACTATGGCTGGGTCGAGTGCGGTTACAACTGATGTTACACTGGGCATTGATTCCCCGACAGACGGAGCGACTGAGTAGACATTATCATTCTCTTTACCTCTCTCTCTGTTATTTCTTATTATCTTTGTTTTAGTTGCATTTGAGGACAACTTCTTTTCTTTTATGGGTGGGGTGAGGTATTTCCATACCTACCTCTTGTGTTTTGATTTTTGTTTGTATATATTGGGTTTTGTGTTTTAATTGGTTTTGATCTTATCTTGTGGATATTTGAGCTTGTGGCTTCTTATTTTGAATGGAAATGGTTGTTGACCCTAATTTGAAAATTTGTGCCACCTCTTTTGTGTGTGATTGTGGCTGTTCTTATGCAAATTTGAGTATCGGTCATGATCAATACTGATGACTTGAATAGTTCTCTTAATTGAACGAAATAAATGTGCGGCAATGATGAGGCCACATGAAGTTGCTTAGACAATGTGTGAACTTTTTGCATCTCGTTGTGACTTGCTGATTATCGAATGAGCCTCTTGTGATGAACATTGCACACTAGCTAGAAAGTGTGGAGTTTTGTTTAATATTGGTGCCAATGCCTTGCGTGATGAGCTTACTTTGAACAATTGTGTGATGACACCTAGAATTTGCCCCGTTGGTCCGGTTGACTAAGTTATGCAAGCAACGGAAATGATCTTAGGCAATAATTTTGAAGAGTGAAACTAATTGAAAAAATACCTCTTTTGTGGCCAACCTTGTGAGATGTGTGAACCTTGCTTGAACCCCTTTGAGCCTTATTCCTTTTCTAGGAAGAAACTTGAACAATTGTGACCCCTCTTTATCCATTCACCCATAACTCTCATGAAGTGTGGTTTGTTTGAATAAAGCCTAAGTTGAGGGTGTGGTGAAAAGAGAAGGAAAATCATGAAGTGTGAGAAATCCTCCTTTGAGAATGGTTTTGAAAAATATGGAACCCCTCCATGTTAAAAAAAAAAGTTGTGAAATAACTGATGAAAATTGCAAAAGAAATGGGGTGTCAGGTAACTCATAAAAAGTTGAATAGTGGGGTGGATTATTAGCTTGTTTGAAATGTTAAAGAAAAGGAGGAAAGTGATATTCAGGCCACACTTCATGAGGATAGCAGCCACTGAGCCTAAATGACCATACCTTTACACTCAGCCCCGTTACAAGCCTTGAAAAGACCTCTGGGATCTTGAGTAAGCTGAAACGAGTGTTGATTGAAAATTAATGGAAAACCTATGGGTGAATTCATACATGTGTTCATCTTTGTGAGTGTGAGAGTCGTATATGATTTCGGAACTACAAATTGTTGACGAATTGTGTGTGAATATGGAATCATCTTTGTTGTGAGGGCATTTGAGCATCTTTGTTGAGCTTGAACTTGCATTTGAAGCAAGTATTGTGAAGTTGAGCATCTCTAATAATGGTGAATAATCACAATTTGAATCTTTAAGTGCGCAATTGTAACACCCGATAAAACTAGTAAGACTAAGCTAGAGCCTAGCATAAAACTAGTAGCCTATTTGGGGTTTAACATAATGATTAGAGTCATAAAATAACCTCCGGTAATAAGAATAAATGTTTTTGGGTGTAAACGTCAAGGTACGACCCCCCAAGGACCAACCAAGGGTCCTTGGGGAGGACCAAGAGGCTGCCCAAAAAGCTGTCAAAAAATAGCTTGACCTATGGATGGGAACCCACGATCCGTGGGTGGACCCACGCCATGTAGGTGGGGGTCGTAGGTCGAGGCTTGGCCTCCCCTGCTTCACCTAGCTCCAGTGGTGATCCACGAACCAACCAGCATGCTCCATGACTCCACCCACGGTCCGTGGGTTGGGATTTCTTGAGTGAGGGTTGTAATGGTCCTTTAAGTTTTAAGTTGGGGATTAAGGAAGGGGCTTAGGGTTAATTACTTAATTATGTAGGGGCATTTTATACTGATTTAATAGACCTATATATAGTATTTTATGTCATTAAACACCTCATTAATTCATTATAACCCAAGACCCCAAATCAAAACCCAAATACTCTCCTCGCCAAAATCTTCTCTCTAGAACTCCATTGAAGAACAAGAAGAAGGTCAATTCTAGGGGTCAAGGAACATGTTTTCCTCTTCAAATTCACGAGGAAATATACATGAGTTATGGTAGTTTTTATCCTTGGGTAGCTATCACCCAAGGAGTCCCTTCAAAAGCTTTTATCTCAAATCTAGAAATCTTCAAAAGCTAGGGTTTCAACTCAACCACATGGATTCCTGTCAAAGTTATTTTTAAATGATGAATTATGTTTGTTTATGAATGTATTAATGATTTTATATGATTTTAACTCGAATTCCTAAACAATCCATGAGATTTCCCAATCCTAGCTATGGTTCTTCTTTACACTATGAATGTTGTTGCAAGTTGATCCAATTGATTGGATGTGAGTTTACTATGATGTAATTACATGATTTAAGTATGATTCTACATGTATTCTTGATTAACCTAAGATTCTAGGGTGAAATTGATATAGCCTAGGGTTATGTCATGAAAGAGAAAAATTGAGGGTTTATATGTGACCTTCTAATATTGATGAACTTCTTGATAAATTGCCTTAGATTAGATAACCTAGAAATGAATTACTTACAAGTAAATCTTGTAGATATGAACTAACTTGATTAGGGCTTATATGATGGGTCATGATTGAGTAGTATTGAGATTGACTTCATATGATACTAAATGACTTTAATTGATCAAGAATGAAGCATGTGGTTAGTATATCTTGAGAATTAGGTTTACATAATGACCATGTGAGATAATGTTTGAGAGTAAAGCTTGTAATATGAAGATGACTTCTAGGGCCTTAATGATAATAACTAATATGAATGAGCTATGAATGGTGAGGCTTTTAAGATCAAAGTGATTATGCATGTTGAATTGTAAATGGTATTATTGTGGAAGGACTTTACCCACATGACCTACAATATGAGTATATGATCTTATACATGCAATGAATGAACTACTTGAATTAAGATTATATCCATGTCTACCATAATGAATGTTAGATGTGTTGATTTATATGGTCTATGATCCTTGAATGCAATAAATGTGAAATATGTATGATTGTGATATTATGTACATGATTATGAACACTTTGAGAGGGAGGTGTCTATGATGATAATGTTGTTGTTGTGTCATTGCAAGGACAATCACACACACACACTCCATGCATAAACATGATTATGATGTATCAATTGTGTTAATTGAAAGTATAGTTCTCATATGCACTTTTACACATTATTATGCATGAAATGTACATGACCATGATGATCCTACTGTGTTGATTGCAAGTCCATTCTCATGAGAAAACATGATCTTGGTGTGAAAGTTATTCTCACATACTAATGATGATTCTAAGGTTGAAAGTCCATTCTCACCAATTGAATCTATGAGCTATTTTATGAGTTGGGTTGAACGAAGGGTAAAATACTCCTTCAAAAATGTAAATCCAATTCAATAATAAACAAGTAATTTTGGGAAATAATGCTTAGCACCGAGTGGATATGGAAAATGAGGTAGAGGCCTTCCCGTCAATATAATATGTCGGGTCTTCTACACATGATCTCATGAGATGGAAACTCTACCATCAATACAATAGGCCGGGTTTCTAGAAACAATCTCCTTATCCCATAACTATGTGCCCACATAGGTCTTTAGCTAGTGGATCCACCTAAAAGCTAATACATTTAGTTCTACCGTAGGCAAGTAGGACGACTTCTTTCAGTGTGGGGTTACACGACACCAGATTCCATGTAGCTCACATGGTCTATGTCGGTTAAGGCTATTTTTCCTCCATGAACAAGAAAGTAAGTTATGTCCTATGGTTCCTCAAAAGGGTATACTTAGTAGGAGTGGTATTATGGGATGCCATTCATACATGGCACAAGTAGACCTTAAGAGTAGACATGGTGTGTTTTTCTTAAGTAAATGAACTATGAACGATGACTAATGACTCCTCAAGAATATCTACTTATTGTGAGTAAGGGTATGGGACTTCACTCATACATGTCACAAGTAGACTTTGAGAGTAGCCTTGGTGGTTCCATTACATTATGATTTTTTATGAATTAATGCATGCTCCATTTGGATTATTGTTATGATTGACTTTCCTTGACATGAGATAAGGAATATGAATGTTTCCTTGTCTATGAGTATTAATTATGGATGACACTAATGTATGATAAGTATAAGCATGGTGACCTAAAGGTGGTACTTAGTGTAGAGAGGGTTATGGAATCTTATCTATGCATGGCACAAGTATAACCCAGGGTCACTTATGTGATGGTTCTATTATGATGAGGTGGTCTTGGTATTTGACTATGTATGTACAATATGCCTTATGAATGTTGATGTTTGCATTATGCCTATGATTGGAGACTATGTTTATGACTATGTTGTTGTGCTTATGATATGATGCACTATCTATGGGTTGTCTTATCAGTATGTTCTCTAATTAGTTTCAAACATGATGTTCAAATTGGCATATGCATGGTTTTCAACCAAAATGTCCTTTTTAGCATGTTTCAATGATTTTTATGCATGGCTACCCTACATAGTACATTTTTGTGCTAACCCATATTTCTACATTTTCTACAAGTGTAGGGTTGGTTCTTGAAGGTGGTCTTCTAGTAATTCAAGCTTGGGATAGATAATCCTCCTTGCTAGTTGGTGAGTTTTCAAGATTTGAGGACGAGTATCTCTACTTAGTATTTTCTTTTATTATGTCATTTGAGAACTATTGTAAGGGATGTGTCCCTATTCGTTATTCGATTATATTTAGATGGCTAAATGAGACAATGTATGGACTCCCATTCTCTTTTATGAAAGATTTTGATTGTAAAGAATTTTTTTAATTGCGCATCATTTCTATGAGTTTTATGTTTATGATATGCTAAGGGCTAGTATGTGACCCCTTCGGGGTCAAGTACGCCGTGTTACGTCTAGGGGGTACCCCTGAGTCATGAGAACAATTGATCATTGCATAAGTAAGTTGAATATTGTTGTGTGCATTTATGTTGAGTCTTATGCAGCACTGTTTGAGACATCCTTTTTGAACTGCTGAACTTGAGTTTTACTTGATGACAAGCAAAAGTTTAAGTTTGGGTTGTTGATGATTCCTAGATTTGGACTCATTTAGGGCATTATTAATGTTGATTTAGTGTCCTCAAATGCTTAATTTATGCCAATAACTAATGTTAAATCCTTGATTTTTAGGTATAAGGATTGAGGAACAAAGTAAGGACACTAACAGATAAAAAAGAACAAAACAAGCTGAAGAAATAAAGAAGGGTCAGCCTGAGGATCGCTTAGAACACTCGGCTTGTCACCGAGTGGCTCATCTGGCCGCCTAAAGTTCAAGTGTGCCAAGCCCTGATGGAAGAAACCAAGTCAGCGACGAAAACGAGCAGTCGATAAATCAACGAGCAGTTCTGTGAGGCAAAGATAGATCGCCCAATGTTATAGACCTCGAGGATGTTGAATGCCAAGGCGAAAAGGCGATGAAAGAGGTCAAAGGGCGGCTCGCCGAGTGGTTCGGCGAGCCCGACTTACTCTGCCAACTGGCCCTTTGTGGCTTATTTTTGGCGACTATAAATTAGATTTTGAATATTCTAGTTTAGTATCTTGAAGAATCATATGTTATCTGGAGACAAAATTAGCTTAGAATAGTTCTTCTCGTAAGTTTTTCTTAGTTTTTAAAGAACCTTATAGATTCAATTTGGAGATTTTGGAAGTGGGTTTAAGATTTTCTTCAACTTGAGCATTGTAAAGACTAAATCTATGTTACCTAGTTGATGGCTAATCGATTCGGTAATCATTTTTACCTTTTTATGATGCTTGGCAAAAACCCCAATTCTTGGGGTGTGACCATGTGATTATGAGTTGAATTAGTTTATGGGTATTGTTAATTACTAATTTAAATATTGAATTAAAGTGTGTTTAATCATTAATTGAAGTTTACTTTATGAATTATAGTTTCCAATGCAGTTCTACTTCTGTGTTCTTGGCTTGCTCAAGAGAGAGGTTTTAGAACTAAGATTATTGATTAATGATTTATGGGTATTGGGTTGAGCTGGGTTTATCTCGAGAGAGTGAATCCTAAACCCAATCCTACCCATCTAGCTCAAAAGAGTTGATGTATGAAGGTGTGGGATGTTCTTCATTGTCATGCTTGTTGATGTTCGAAAGAAATCACCTGATTCTGGGTAGTTGTTCGAGAGAAAGCTATATCCCTTATAGTCTAGCCTACTCACTCATTTTCAGCTGTTTACTAGTAGTTTCAATTACCCATATATCTATATTTTCCTATAATTTATCACATCCCGAGAACTTATCTCGTTATTGTTATTTATAATTGTTTGTGACTTCTGTGTAGTTGATAATTGAAACCAAAAAACACCCATTTGACATTGTGTCACCCCATTTATTTGATTAATTTCTTTTCTCGATAATTTCTATTCCTATGGCTGATTAGACCACATTCATACTTCTTAATTGAATTCCAAACACGTACCGCTCCTTGTGGGATTCGACCCCAACTCATTTAGTTGGTTTTTATACTGATTTACGATCGTTGACACCTACAATTGGATGAGGTGTGCTTGAAATGTTAAAATAACCTACTCCTATTTATGATCTTGTTCTATTCTAGAAAGAATGACATCTGAGACTTGTATCTTTTTTTTGATTCAATTGTAATACTTTAGAGACTTATACACTTGACAACCAAGTTTTTCAGTTTTTGTTAAGTTGACTTAGTTATCTGCACTAATGATATTTTGAGATTTTAGTTCTTCTTAATTCTGCATAGTTTGTGATATTTGGGTTTTAGGCTAACTTGTCTTGGTGGGACAAGACGAGTGCCACCACGTCCATTTTTAGGTCGTGACAAAATGGTATTAGAGCCCCAGGTTCATAGGTCTCATGTGTATACAAGCCGAGCCTAAGTACAGTCTCAAGTATCGGTACGGAGATGTATGTATTTATCTTTGAGAGGCTATGGTGACTTTTAGGAAAAATATTCACTTCTTGAATCTCTATCACGTGTCCTTGGTACGATCAGATTCCCTATAGCTTCATTCAACTCTCTCACGTATATTAATCACTCGTGCGTGGTTCTTCGTGTGAGTAGTTGGTGTCGTGTATCGCTTGGAGGTTAGATTTGGTTTAGAAGGTATAGAATTATGGAAAGGATGCATGGTTAGATTAAGAATGTTTAACAATTTGAAAGGGTTGAGTAAGGTGATGACTTCATGATCCATTTTAAGGATATTCGAATGATGAGGTTGACCATTTATTTGAGGGATTTCATTAACGTGTTATCTTTTTCAAGTTGGTTTCCCAAAAAGAGAAATAGTACTTATGTGGTATAGGCAATATCTTGAGTGGTTTGACAATTGGAAGTGGAATGAGTAAAGGGGTGGCTAGATAATGAACATTGTCACTATGGAAAATATTGTAAGTAATGTTATCATAACATGTATGAGTTTCTTAGCGAATGATGAGAATGATGTTGGTCCAATTGAGGTCGGAATCTCTACTATGGTTTTATATATTAAGTGTATATCAAAGAAAGTCATGATACGACTATTATAATGGTACTGATTCTTACTTTGTTAGATTTATGGAGTGTGTTAGTTTTGCTTTCGACATGATCTACGAAGGAATGCATATCTCTTAGGACGAAAGATCAAACGAATTTGATAGTGTATTGTCGTTACTTAATGGACAGAAATGTGTGGGCTATTTGTGGTTAATCATTATAGTGGTGGATCACTCATATGGTATTAATGCGTTAAGTTTAGAAGTGTATCACGAGGGTTCTAAATGAGGACCGATGATTTCATCTGAAGATCCAAGGGAATGTATAAATACCAGAATGACAAGTTTATGGGTAAGGGAAGTCCCAAAAAGCATACTTGTGTGATAGTAATTGAAATTTTTAGTAAAAAAAATGCATATAAAAGTGGGTTTGTCCTTTGGATTTGATTGGTATAACTTGATTTAAGGTGTCATATTGATGAAAAGGTTGACTTTGTGGTGATGACAAGAGCTAACTGAGCATGATGGTAATAAGAGTTTGTGATGGATTGTGATTGAGATGCAACTATATAATATGGATTGTTTGAAAAAAAAAATTATATTGTAATGACGACTTGTGAGTATCTAAACTAGAAAAACTTAGAAATAGAAAGCCTTTTTTGGAAACTTCTAAACACCTAGAAATCATTCATAACATAATCATAACCTTGAATTCATAATTCAAAATCAAGGTAGAGTTAAGAGTTAAGTTTTGAGAATTCTTTCGTACATTCTAAGAAAGTCCCTTTGAGTCCTTTTATGGAGTCTTCTACAACTTCTAGTAATTTGTTTCAAGACTCAAGCAAGTGAGTATGAGAATGAGATGAATGTATTAATGACTCTGATTTATCATCACGATATCCTTCATATCATGAACCATAACTCTGGAATTCATAATTCACATTCAAGAGAGAGTTAAAAGTAGAATTCAAGAAAGTCTTTGAGTTCAATTGTGAATCCTTTGAGATCAACTATCGATTTGAGCTAAGTTTTAGGGAAGTTAGTAGAAGAATGATAAGAGTCGGATACAGTTCCATATTGTTATGTAGACCCTCGAGTCGAGTCGTTCAAGCCCATACATTCCGCATGAATTTCATAAATTGAGTACCTTTGAGAGGAGTAGTATATTCAAGTTCTAAGTGTTGAGTATTGAGTTCCTAACCTATCTGAGATTATATTCTAATCATGGAACTATTACATGTTACCCATGAAGTCCTTAAGTTGAGTAGTTGATGCCCAAAATTATGCATGAACCATATGAGTCGAGAAATCTTGAGATGAAGAGTATCATCGAGTCCTTGAGTTGAGTTGTTCATGCCCATACCTCCGCATGAACCTTATGAGTTGAGCATTCTTGAAATGAGTAGTATCATTGAAGTTCTTGAGTTCTGAGTTGTTGAGTTTCGAGTATCGAGTTCTTTGCATGGTTATTGAAAACCTTGAATTGAGTCGTTCACGTCCATCATTCGGCATGAACCCTATTTTGAGAAGTCTTTTACAACTTTTTCTAAACTTATTTTACGACTTGAGAAAAAGTAGAGTCTAGTTCGTTTTCCTTAAAATGATATATGGGAACTAAGTATTCCCAAGAGTAAATGTTTTCACATTTAAAAGAGGAGGAAATTGATATTTCGAAAAGAGTTTTGAGCAGTTGAGTAACATCTTTTTATAGAGAAAGATTTTGAGTAATAATCTCAAACCACAAAAAGAGTTATGTTTTTAAAACATATGAGCTGAGTATATTTTGGGAGTAGTATTGAGCACCGATATGGGGATGAGTTCAGATAACTCAAGTCCCCATAAACCATGTAGCCGACGTGAGTAGAAAGGATCATACTTTTTAGATGATTCCTTAGTGCTTTTTAGCACAGACTAGTAGATCCACTTAGTTGAGAGGTCTTATGCCTTGGCAAAGTATAGGGATGTTCTAGTAGCGTGGGCGAGACGATGTATCATCACATAGCTCATAGTGATGGTTGTCGGTTAGAGAAACTCCCACAAAGTTATATTGTATTTTTATATACACACTGGCAGCGTGGGCCAGATGATGTATCATCACGTAGCTCATAGTGATGGTTGTTGGTTAGAGAAAGTCCCACAAAGTTGTATTGTATTTTTATATACACACTGAGTAATGTTGTATTTTTCACTACATTGAGTTGCTATCTACAGTTTTACATCTTTCCATACATATTGCATCTTTTTCTATTAATTTATCCTTGAGTATCATGAGTTGAGTATTTTGAGTTGAGTATCTTGAGTTTAGTATCTTGTGTTGAGTACCTTCGAGTTGAGTATCTTGAGTTGGTATCTATTTCATTGTATCGAGTACCTTATTTTTGAGTTTCACTGAGTTGAGAACCTTATTGCTGAGTTGAGTATCTTATCCTTGAGTACTTCTTATTTGAGTAAGTATTGAGTAGTTTTGAGTATCCTTGAGTATTCCTTGAGTTGAGTAAGTTTGAAAATAGTTAAGTATGTTTCCTTTTTATCAAGTTCAAGCTTTTGTTTATGATTTAGAATTCCCCTTACATGCTCGTATATTCCACGTACTGAGCCATTTGGCCTGCATCATTTTATGATGCAGATACATGTATTTATGATCATCAACAGGAGCTTCGTTGATACCACATGGAGTTCGAGTTATCTATGGTGAGCCTCCTTGCTTTTGTAGGTTTCCACTTGTACTTTCAGTTATATCAGTTGTTAGGATGTTATGGGTCTTGTCCCGACTTCCATCTTTGTATATTAGAGGTTTCATAGATAGACTGTAGAGTTTTAGAAGTATGTTTATTTATTTTAATAAATGTTTTAAAGTCTTATGTTGCCTATTTTATGGCGAGTTGAATAATTTATTTGTATTAAGAGTTTTTCATTTGAGTTAAAGCTTTGTAATTGAGTTTCATGAATTTTTATTCAGTTTTTAAGCTTTATATGCTTGAGTTATTCTTCCTCTTGTAGTCAGCCAGGATGAGGGTTCACTTGGGGACCAACAATGGTTCTTGAGTGCCGGCCACGTCCAGGGTGTAGGCTCGGGTCATGACACTAAGGTTGTGGTTTGCTACTTATTGGTGAGTGGCGTGATCATATGGAAAATTGTAGGATGCATTGAGACACTGCTCGAATAGAATTGAATGGAGCTAGAGTCATAAATGGAAAAAATTAGTGGGATATAGTTTAGCCTTTTGAAGAAAGTGAGAGCAAGGATATTAGCTCTAATTGCAAAGGTTAACTAACAATGTATCTTCAGAGAGAGTAGAAAAATTGGATTCAAAGATGCATGGTTCTATCCATTTTTCTTTTGTTATGGTAATAGTGTCACGTGTTCATCAGATTGGTTGAAATTTTTTTGGTAAGAAATAAAAAAAAGACTCTTCATACGTATGACTAGAGGGTGGTGATAAGTTCTCTTATGGTTTTAAGTTGGTTATCTTGTATGGTTTAAATCCTATTGATGATTATAATAAGATCTATGGAGAAGCGATCAAGGATAAGATAAGGTATGCATTTCATTAAATCATCGAGATATGAGTTAATATTGATAGATAAGGGAATTAGGTTGCATGGCTAGAATAAAAATTCAAGGTCGTCATTGTAAGTTTACATTCGTGATAGCAAATTTAGTCAAGGTATGAATTAATAAGGTAAGAAATGATCGATCACATCGTGTATTAGGCATTTAGAAGGACCTGTCCATGGTTTGGATAGTAAAATTAGTTACTTTTGATTGTTAAAATACGTGAGGAAGGGTTTCACTTAGAAGTTTTGGTTTAGAGTATAAAATGTCACGGGTTGTTGGTTAATGGATAAGTTTGGTAAGCGAGTCAGTGAAAACAACAAGACTCGGGTGTATTGAAGAGTTCAAGGTATTTGAAATTTTTGACATGGGAAAAATTTAAGAAAGGTGAAAGAATAAGACTTCTTGTATAGACCCTTGGTTTAGAATTGAAAGTAATATGGATTTTTGCCTTTTTATTAACATATGACTATAAGATGTGAATTGGTTTGGTATAGAGTTACTAGGTGTTTATCAACGACTTTTATAAAGATTGAGTTTTGGTTTGGGTGACAAACAATGATGTGTGGAAGATTCTATGTGGTTATGTGGAGCTAGATTGATCAAATTATGATAAGTAACTTATGGATGTTCAAGGTATGTACCTACAATTCTACATGGTTAATGACGATTTTGAGGGGATTTAAACTACTTTGTTGATGAGACTACAGACACTAATATGATGTGTTACATAGAACTTAGAATGTAAATAGAGGTTATGTGTGCATAGTATATAGACTTATTTGAGTAACCAAGGTTTTCTATGAATTTTATAATGAATTATGTGACAGTTGGGAATGGTAGTTGAAATATTGTATGTGAAAGTTTGTGTGGAGTTGACTTGGGGTGAAATTTAACAGCTTTATCTCGATGAGAAGGTATTATCATATTTGAAATCAGTGTTATCAACCTTTTGTGAGACCCATGTCTATCATGGGATGTTTAAATGGAATAGATAGAGCCATAGCTCAGAAATTATGTAGGCAACAATGTGTTTGCTAAGAAGTCTTTGATACTAGTGATGGTTTCAGAGTAGTGTAAATCACCGGTGTGGTTATGATGTTTTGTAAGTATTAAGAGTCTTCGCTTAAGTGGATTACGGTGAGAAGTATTTGAAGTTTTATAAATCGAATATGTGTACAATTGTAATAAGAACTAGACTGGTTGATTGTGGGTGGTGAATAATCAAGGAAATGGAGTCAGATGAATGCAAATGTTTGATATGGGCACTATGAAATGAGTATCTTGTGTTATTCGACCTTGGTTTCGTACTTTATTATGTGACCACCTTCTTCGTTCTGGACATTATTTAGAGTTTGATTCACTACCTATGCAAATGTGTATTTTCACTTCTATGGGTGGATCCCTAGTGGTGGATCGGGTGTACCGATCCTATGATTGTCCTTTTAGTAGGGTGACATTCTTGGGCAGACTTAGTCATTTAAGTTATGTTAGATTTTGTGTTGTTTGGAATAGTTAAAGTATACTAGTTATTCCACACACAATTTTGCTTATGAGAACTTATAGAAGATCTACCATTAATAGTTATAGTAGTACGACAGTTTTAATATTCATCTCAGCGTCGAGGTCACGTTCTAATTAAGTGTTATTGAATGTTGGGACCATTGGGTCTAGTTTACTACATTTTTTAAAAGGTTTTTCTATATTCACAGCTACTGATCTAGCATCCTGATAGTGTTATTAGAGGTTCTCTATGATTGGGTGTATCACTCGCTATGTGGTTAATTGATCAATTTACTCTTTTGGTTAGATAAGTTGGATTCTCCCTTGATGAGTCCCGATGTATAAAGATTAGATTTTCATAACTTAAGCTCGTGAAAAGATTATGTTGTGCCAAGAGAATTTTGATAAGATCTATGATGGTTTGTGCATTATGAGTATGTTGTGGTTGGTTCAAGTTCACTACTGGTTGAAACCGGTATCGATTCAGAATGTCATCTTCGTTATGTGAGAAAAGATTCGTCATGATGGTTGTGTTATGGTCTAGTGGGTTTCAGTTTAGATTGGGTTCATGGGTTAGTCTGTGGCTTGGTAATCGCTCCTAATTGGTAGATCTTCCAAAGTTTGATTTGAAAGTTCAGTTCTTAGTAGTTGATCTTGATGGTATGGTGTTAAGGAGGAGCTCACTTAAAGAGATGAACACATACTAGTAGGCCATACCTCAGGATTTTGGTATGTCAGTTATTCTTCTTTCTTCTTGGTTATGTTTGAGGACGAACATGATTTTTAGTGGTGGATAATGTAATGACCCGAAAAGTCATTTTTTTGAATTTTCATAAAATTAGCATTTTATCCCTCTTGATAGTTGCCCAAGTAATTTTGGAACTTTTGGTATAGTTATCAAGTTACAATTGAAGTTTTGATATATTGAGATATGTAATAAAATATTGGGTGTATTACATTATATGAAAACTATTAGGGTTGTAGTGTTTGGAGAAGTTATGACTTAACCCTAGACTTTGTTATAGATTGAGTGTGTTTTTGGGTCAAGACTAGACACATAGCAATATGCGTGTTGTTAGTTTTGAAATATTATTGTGATTATTAATTTGAATAGATTGTATTGATTTGGAAGCCCCATGAAAGAGGAAGTCTCAAGTCCCGGAGCTATTGTTGGATTATATGAGGCAAGTGATTTCTCAACCCTTGTTAAACGTATAGAATCATGTATTTCCTTGTGGTATGTGTTAGGGAGTAATGGGACTTAGTGATGGTTGACTTGTCAATATTGAATAATTCTAATGATAAAAAAAGGGTAATAAAAGGCAATGTGATTAATTATTGATGTTTGATGTGTTGAGAATGGTTTGAAAGGTTTATTGATTCATTGTTAATGTTGTATCACAATTGTGTTGTTGTGAATTGTGCATAGAAGGAAATGTGATTAATTATTGGTGTGTAATGTGTTGAGAATGGTTTTGAAAGGTTAATTGATTCATTTTTGAGGATATATCACGATTGTGTTGTTGTGAATTGTGTATTGTTATGAAAATTATCATCTCCTCATTATTTGTGTTAACATGTCATTTGAATTGGTTCCGAGACGTGGTTGTGATAAGTGTTATATGAATTGAGGAGGATGTATCATTTCGAGGGATGTGTCGCGCGCCGCGATGGATACTGTGATTCGAGGGGTGTGTCACACACCGCGACATATTCTATTATCAAGGGACGTGTCGGACGCCGCGACATATTTTATTATCGAGGTTCGTGTCGCACGCTGCAATGGATGCATGGACACATATGTCCCCCATGGGTCCCAGACTAAGAGACAACGGGTGTGTATCATTAGGTCAGACATGCATCACTATGACTGACATTGCATTTCATTGCATTGCACATCTTTATCATTGGTGAATTTGATCTTGTGTGTTACTGACCTAGTGAGTGCCTTTCTCAGAAACTTCTGATTGATGAATATTGAGCTTGTTGTTGAGGATATGTAATTCTTAGAGTGTTATTGTTGAGTTGTGTGCTATGTAAATTGTGAATTGTGAGGTTGGGGTGGTTTTATGCAGGTTGTAGTTGTGAAGGTTCGGTTGGAATGTTAGGAGCACTCATATTCTATTACATTATCTTGTCTTTAGAAGTTTACTTGATCAGTATCGTATGGTTTGGTACTCATCCCTTGCTACTACATTTTTGTAGGTTACTAGCTCGGATCTTCTAAATACTCTCTATTCTCTCCTTATCTGACACTTCCTGTGGAGATTTGTGAGGTAGTTGTTTATCATCTCAGCGGACCTTCTTACTCATATTTATGATCTTGTTCTATTCTAGAAACAATGTCATTTGAGACTTGTATCTTTCTTTCGATTCAATTGTAATACTTTAGAGGCTTATACACGTGACAACCAGGTTTTGGGGGTTTTATTAAGTTGACTTAGTTATCCGAACTTATAATACTTTGAGATTTCAGTTCCTCTTACTTCCACATAGTTTGTGATATTTGGGTTTTATGCTGACTTGTCTTGGTGGGATAACACGAGTGCCATCACGTTCATTTTTGGGTCGTGACATAACTCATCCTGTATTGAAAGTTATGGTCATTTGAAGTTGACCCAAAAATCATACTTAGCAAAACTTGCCAACTTTTAGATTTTCGTTCTTTCTAAAATTAATTCTTTAAAATTCTAGTTCTTTCTAAGGCGGGATGTTACAATATCTCCCCTTGGGATCATTCGTCCTCGAATGAGATTACTCAAAATAGGCTAAGGGTGTAAAATCTAACATCCAACTCAAACACCTAATAAGGAATACATAACACAACATGCCAACTTAAAATAAATGCCAAGAAAGAATTAGTACCTTAATTTGGAATTTCTCCGGACTCAAAGAGATGTGGGTATCTCTTCCTCATGTCCTCCTCATCTTCCCAAGTAGCTTCCTCAACAAACTGATTTGTCCACAACACCTTGACTAATGCTACTTCATTGGTTCTCAACTTGTGAACCTGACGATCTAGAATCTGCACGGGAATCTCCTCATAAGATAAGCTATTGTTAATACCAATATTTCAATATGTATGATAAGTGAAGGATCGCCCATACACTTCTTCAACAAGAAAATGTGAAATATCGGATGAACCGCTGCTAAGACTTTGGGTAGCTCTAACTCATAGGCTACATTGCCAATCCTCTTGGATATCCTGTAAGGACCAATATATCGGGGACTAAG
Source organism: Solanum paucissectum (assembly GCA_029582445.1). Classification (NCBI taxonomy): domain Eukaryota; kingdom Viridiplantae; phylum Streptophyta; class Magnoliopsida; order Solanales; family Solanaceae; genus Solanum; species Solanum paucissectum. The sequence continues at coordinate 22,951 of JAJONZ010032891.1, forward strand.
TTTCCCCTTCTTACCAAATCTCATAACACCCTTCATGGGTGAAACATTCAAGTAAACCCAATCATCTACTTCAAACTCTAAGTCTCTTCTCCTACTATCTGTATAGGATTTCTGACGACTCTGCGTTGTCTTCAATCTTTCTTGAATAACCTTTACTTTCTCCATAGCTTGATGAACTAAGTCTGGTCCTATCAACCCAGCTTCACCAACCTCAAACCACCCAATAGGAGATCTTCATCTTTTCCCATAAAGAGCCTCATATGGAGCCATTTGGATACTAGAGTGGTAACTATTGTTATAAGCAAACTCAATGAGAGGTAGGTGATCATACCAATTACCCTTTAAATCAATCACACAGGCCCTCAACATATCTTTTTAAGTCTAAAAGGTGCGCTCTGCTTGACCATCATTCTGAGGATGAAAAGCAGTACTCAAGTTCACCTTTGAACCCAAACCTTTCTAGAATGACTTCAAAAATTGTGCAGTAAACTGTGCCCTTCTATCTAAAATAATGGACACCGGAACTCCATGAAGTATGACTACCTCTTGAATATACATAATCTTCTGCTGAATGGGTAGTCATTACCGGTAAGAAATAGGCTGATTTAGTCATTCAATCTACAATCACCTAAATCGAATCATTTTGTCTGCAAGATCGAGGTAAACCTGTGATGAAATTCATATTGATCATCTCTCACTTCCATTCTGGAAGATCTATATTTTGGACCTTACCACCCGGCCTCTCGTGCTCTACTCTGACTTGTTGGCAATTCGGACACTTAGCAACGAACTCTACAATGCCATTCTTCATACCACTCCACCAATATAATTTTCTCTAGTCATGATACATCTTTGTGGAACCCTTATAAATAGAATATATGGAGTTATGAGCTTCCTCCATGATCCTCTCTTGGATTTCATCCACCATTGGCACACATAATCTACCTTGATGCGTTAATACACCATCCCCCCTTGTTCAAAAGCCATCACTTTTTGCATAAGAAATTTTGCCTTTCATTCAAGCAAGATAGGATATTGGTCTTGATTCTCTTTCACTTCAGACACTAATGATCATTATGCCCCATTAATAACCACTACTCCTCCTTCGTTGGAATCCCTTAGTCGAACTCCTAATCGTGCAAGTCTATACACATCTTTTGCTAACTTTTTCTTGTCTTTCTCAACATGTGCGATACTACCCATAGAAAATCTGCTCAAGGCATCAGCAAAAATAGTAGCTTTACCTGGGTAGTAGAGAACACTCATGTCATAATCCTTGAGTAATTCCAACCACATTCTATGTATGAGAATACGCTCTTTCTAACAAAACACATATTGAAGACTATTGTGATCGGTGAACACATCCACATGAACACCATAAAGATAGTGATGCCATATTTTTAAAGCAAATACTACGACAACCAACTCTAGATCATGGGTTGAGTAATTTTTCTCGTGAACCTTAAGTTGTCTCGAGGCATAAGCTATAACTTTGCCATTTTGCATCAATACACAACCCAATCAAAATCAGGACGCATCACAATATACCACAAAGCCTTGGGTACCTTCTGGTAAGGTCAATACTGGATAGTAGTCAACCGATTTTTCAATTCGTGAAAGCTTTTCTCACAAGCTTTAGACCATTGAAACTTAACTATTTTCTGAGTCAACTTTGTGAAAGAAGGTGAAATAGATGATAACCCCTCGACGAACCTTCTATAATAGCCAACCAATCCCAAGAAACTCCTAATGTTAGTTAGAGACGTGGGTGTAGGCAAATTATGCACTGCCTCTATATTTTGAGTGTCAACTCGAATTCCATCACCAGAAACAATATGGCCTAAGAATGCAACATACTCAAGCCAAAATTCACACTCAGAAAACATAGCATATAACTCCTTATCCTTAAGAGTTTGAAGGACTATTTTGAGATGACTAGCATGATCTTCCTCATTCCTCGAATATATTAGAATGTCATAAATGAATACGATAACAAACATATATAAATAAGTCTTGAATACTCTGTTCATAAGGTCCATGAATGTTGTAGGAGCATTGGTCAAACCAAAGGACATTACTAGGATATGATAATGACCATAGCGGGTCCTGAAAGCTGTCTTAGGGATATCACTTTCTCTTACTCTCAGTTGATGATAGCCTGATCTGAGGCCTATCTTAGAAAACAAGTGGCACCCTGAAGTTGATCGAAAAGATCATCAATTCTCAGAAGGGGGTACTTTTTCTTGATAGTAACCTTGTTCAACTGATGGTAATCTATGCGTATCCTAAGAGAACCATCTTTCTTTCTCATAAATAAGACTGGAGCGCCCCAAGGTGTGACACTTGGACGAATAAAACCTTTTAATATGAGATCTTTCAACTGCTCTTTTAACTCTTTTAACTATGCTGGAGCCATTATATATGGTTGAATACAGATTAGACGAGTATCGGGAAGAATATTTATACCGAAGTCTATTTCTCTGTCAGGAGGGACTCTAAGAAGATCATCTGGAAAGACTTTTAGAAACTCACTAAATGACGCAATAACAGGCATGAAGCCAGTCCATACCTAGAATGACATCAAAATCTACCATGTCTAACTCCACTAAGTCAGCCATGGTGCTCTTGTGATTGACGTAAATGGCACAATCACGATAGACTCTCTCAGCTAGAATAGACTCACTAATAGTTGTAGAAACACTAAAGGGCTCAAGAAGTTGTTCAAGAAAAATATCGAAATTCATAACAATATAAGTAGTTACAAAAGATAGACTCGCTCCTGGATCTAGCAAAGCATAAACATCAAAATTAAAGACTTTGATCATAACTGTGATATCATTTGGAGAATTATTTTGCTCTTGACGACCGGTGATAGCATATAGATGGTTTGCCCCTCTGCCTGTCCCTGATGTATCCCCTCTAGGTGCAGCTCTGTCTCGTGGAGCAACTGAAGAAGATTGGGATCTATTGCCCCTATTTCCACCGCCTTGTCTGTTCTTAGGGCACTCTTTCATGAAGTGACCCTCTTGGCCACACTTGAAGCAACTAGTGGAGCCATCACAACATACCCCTGGTTGGGTCCTACCACACTTAGCACATGTAGGAGTTCCATTACCTACTTGTGCCACACTAACCTGATATTGTGCAGGTTTAACTCTAAAATTCTCTGAATTTTGATTATTGAACTCACCTTTGTTCCTTGGTGCAGGTGCAGTGGCAAATGATGTAGTAGGTCCCTTTTGCTTCTGTTGGAAAGATGACCGGTTGGCATTACTCTTCTGTTATCCGGACTTATTCCCTATTTTAGACTTCTTGTTTCAAAACTTATCTCTATCTCTAAGCTTATCTTCCTCAACCTGTTGCACGTGGATCATCAGCCTTGCTATGTCCATATCCCCTTTTAGCATAACTTTGTTTCCCTCCTTACTTGATTGATGAGACAACCCATCAACAAACAAACTCTTCCTGCTCCTCATGTCAGAAACCATCTCCGGGGCATAACGGGAAAGTTGGGTGAACTTAAGGCAATACTCATGCACACTCATAGATTCCTGTTTAAAAGTGAGGAATTCTCTTACCTTTACCTCTCTTAGGTCACGGGGAAAGAAACGCCCCATGAAGGCACTCTCGAACACAACCCATCTCACAATCGGTGCACCCTTGGCTCTACCCTTCTTCCATTGGTCAAATAAGACTCTAGCAACACCCTTCAGTTCGTATGCAGGTAGTTCCACTCGCTCAGCATCAGCAACATGCATGTAACGACCCTAAAAACGAACTAGCGAAACTAGAGCCTCATATGTGAGTTTGGAGTCGATAACTTAATGAAATGATTATATTTGAATTTGACCCAAAAAGTTCTTAAAAATGTGCTTCGGAAGTTACCGGAAACTTGTTTAGCGGTATATAAAAAAATCTGTTTCGTTTTTCAAAAATCCGACTTCATATTCTTGTTTAGGGGTCAAATTGAGTGGGAAATGGGTCTAACCCAAATTTAGAGCAACCGTATCAAAATCCGAAATTTCCAAGTGAAGCCTTTTTCGAGGGTCTACTTTGGAGGGTCATATCTCCTAG
>JAJONZ010032892.1:0-22984 GCA_029582445.1 Solanum paucissectum
TGGATGTAAATAAGTTTTTTTCATTCCGCACTATTTTCATTATTGAATGCAATGAATGACTATGTGGCTTGTATAAGACCCCTTCGGGGTCGAATACGCCATGTTACGACTAGGGGGTACTCTCGGGTCGTGACATTACCTTCCCTCTTAACTCTCTTATACTCTTCAAAAGTTTCATTATCTTTTGTTTTTGGCAACTTTTTACAGCATTTTTCTTTTAGTTCTAGTAAATCTTTGTAGTTTGCACTTCATCATTCCACCACCAAGATTCTTGCAATCATAGTTTTTCTTGAAAGGCTAATTAGTACACGCCCTTTAATTCCCACCATCAAATTCTTCATATCTCTTCTGACTCTACACTCATGTTTTACCTATGTTAGGTGGTCATGGCATCTATTGGTATAACCTGTCCTTTTTCTTTTCTTTTTTTTGAAACTGCTAAGGTTGAATTTTTCGGCATTAAGGGTATGCTGGCTACCTCCAAAAAGGGATAATTACATATTTCTTATCAAATCTATGATCTGATCTATATCATCTATTGATCTATACAAAGTTGTTTACACAAAAAAAATAGAGATACTATACAATTCAATTTAACTTTGTGGATGAAATTGGATCTATCTTTAAAACATTTTCCATTTCTTTCTTTCCAGACTGACCACCATACACATGATCGTATTGGCTTCCACCATCTCTTTTGACTCTTACTGCCTCCTCTCCTAATCCAGCTGCTCAATAAATCTGATGTATGTTCTGGCATTGTCCAGTTCATACTTGTGATGTTGAGAAACAAGTTCCAAATTTGAGCAGTAAACTTAAAATGCATGAAGAGATGGTTATTTGTTTCCCCTGTCAAGTTCCACAAAAAAAACCTAGGGATCAGCTGCCTGCCTTTCTTCTATAGAACTTCTTTTGTTAAACATGCTCTCTTTCTCACTAACCAGGTGATGCACTTTACTTTTGTAGGAATGTCACTCTTCCAAAAGTAATTCTCATTATATTTTTGGCCCCCTATCATCCCCTGTAGTCCTCTTTTGTAGGCATTGTTGACTGAGAAGACTCCATCCTTACTATGTTTCCACAGGATCTTATTTGTTGATGTTGCAGTTATAATCATTCTCGCTTGTTTTTCCAGTACCGATGCTACCTTCTCCACCTCCCAGTCATTAAGTAGTCTTCTTAAAGATATGTCCTATCCTATTCTTTCCAACAATCACTCACTCTAGCATTAGGGTTCTCCGTTTGACTATAGTTAATGGTACCAAATTTATCAATGAGGATAAAAATTGTATATATATATATATATATATCTTTACTTTTTTAAGTAAATTTTAAATATCATTCAACAATAATATACCCAATGTAATCCTACAAGTGGAGTATAGGGAGATTAGAGTGTACGCAGATCTTACCCTTAGCTCGTAGAGATAGAGAGGTTGTTTTTTATAGAAACTCAAATTAGAAAGCATAGCAAAGTATTTCGAAAAAGGGAATACATAAATGGAAGCAATAACAAGAAAATAATATGAAAAGAAAAGTAGAAAGCAACATACAAAAGAAAGAACAATAGCGACAATGAAATGATGCGATAACCGAAGCACAAAATCACTCGTGATAATTGAAATCGAAGGTAAGAAACTACAACAATAATGCTAATACTACTGGTAAGAAAGTAGATACATGTACAACCATCAAGCCTATCTCGCACAGAAGCGAGAGAACGTTCAACTACCAACTAATCTTCTATCCTAATCCACGACCAGCAAACCTTCCTATTTAAGGCCATGTCCCCAATAGCAAGAAACTACGAGAATAATGCTAATACTACTATAGTTCTATCACAACTTCTAGTAAGGGTAAAGTCCATTTGACTATAGTTAATGGTGCCAAATTTATCAATGAGGATAAAAATTGTATATGTATCTTTACTTTTATAAGTAAATTTTAAATATCATTCAACAACAGCATACCCAGTGTAATCCTACAAGTAAAGTATAGGGAGAGTAGAGTGTACGCAAATTTTACCCTTACCTTGTAAAGATAGAGAGGTTGTTTCTGATAGAAACTCAAATTAGAAAGCATAGCAAAGTATTTCGAAAAAAGGAATACATAAATGGAAGAAATAACAACGAAATAATATGAAAAGAGAAGTAGAAAAGAACATACAAAAGAAAGAACAATGGTGACAATTAAATGATGCGATAACCGAATCACAAAAGCACAGGTGATACAAGACACTACGAGAATAATGCTAATACTACTGGTGAGAAAGTAGATACATGTACAACCACCAAGCCTATCTCGCACAGAAGCGAGAGAACGTTCAACTACCAACTAACATTTTACCCTAATCCGCAACCAACAAACACTCCCATTGAAGGTGATGTTCCCACTAAGCACAAGATGCAAGCACTAAATCCTAATCCATAACCACTAAATCCTTCTATCTAAGGTCATGTCCACAGTAAGCACAAGATGCGAGAGTATGCTCAATTACCAACTAACCTTCTAACCAAATTTGTGACCTTCAAACCCTCTTATCTAAGGCAATGTCATCGGCAAGCGCAAGATGCATCATGTCCTTGTAAAAGTTAAAAGTGATCATTTACAATAACAAATATTAACACTACAAGTCTACAACAACATACCCAGTATAATATCACAAGTGGAGTTTGGCGAAGGTAAGATGTAGCCCAACCGTATCCGTATAGAGGCAAAAAAAAATGGGGAAGTAAGTACCTATGAGATCTCAAAGGCTAATAAATCTCTATCTTCCATTTATCATCTCTTCTTCCTCAAGTAATCCGATATGAGTTCTTCAACCATCGGACAAAATTGAAACCTAGGAGATAGTAGAAGTTGTAGGTACTGAAAAAACTCTACATTCTTCTCACCACCATTACTACTATTAATTTTACTTCTCTCATCTATTTCTCCATTTTTTCTTAGAACCTAATAAATCTCCATCTTCCATCACTGAAAAAAAATCAATTTCTTCAGCACTTTGTGTTGTCTAGAAAAAAAAGAAGGAAAAGTTGAGAAGTTTGTATAAACTACTTGGTCTAGTTCGAGAAAAAAAATAGATGAGAAAACTACAAAATGATACCTTAACTTTGTTAATAGGTACAAAGTAGTCCCTTTTAAGTCTTTAGCATTTTTATTCTTTTAAGTTTGACATATTTATTAAACTATGATATGATGATTATTACATTTAATCGAAACTAGAAAATATTGGATATGAGAAATTATATTTGGGTGTATGATATTTCCAATTCTTTTTGGTCTATTTCTAAAGTATACTGTAAATTTCTTGCCATACATCTTTTTGATCTATTTTTGGTGGTTAATACAACTTTTTATGTTGTGATTTTTGTATTTTTGACAAAAAAAAAAGAAATTGATATTTTTGATAAATTTACACACAATAAGTTTGAGATAATCTCTACAAATTAGCCACGGATTAAAATGAAATTACACTACGATACACCAAGAATAAATCAACCTATATGAGTGATCTAATCATCTATGCAAATATAATATAGTGTAATTAATAATTAATTTTAAAAAATCAGCCTAATGCACAAAATATCTTGTATTCGCATAGATTTCAAGGTCACACCTCAAGAGGTGTAATGTGAACCGTTAATTAGTGATTGCTTCTACGGCTCAAACATGTAATCTGATGCAAACTTCACAAACATTAAGATAAGCCCTAATCATACTCTTAACTACAGTATTTTCACAATTGCAACAATATTATGTCAATCCTACTAAAATGCTTCAAATTCATTAGTAATTTACTTAATACGGAAGGTCTTGAAACTAACTAATTTCAAAATACCACAAGATTACATGATGAACAGATTTAGGTGAAGCAGCTTTTGCCTATGCCTTAAGGCCAAAACAAGAAGTTATCAACAACAATGAGACCCCTTAGCTAAGCTAAACCCAAAAGAAGTAAGGCAAATTCAGGCGGCATTTGACACACTATCTAGTCTAGATAGATCCGGAAAAAGGTTCGTTGACTGTTAGAGTATGGTGCACATTACAGCCGCCTATCTCCCTGTTTGTGTGTTCCTTCGCTTCAGCTTGGATACACTTAAGAAAACAGCATCCCATTCTTGTTTCCGGGTTCCAGGAACCACACTGCCATTACATGAAGGTGTCCAAGTATCTGCAGAAGTATCCGTCTGAACCCAGCACACGCTTTGTGGCGGATTCCCAGAATCAAAGTAGAAAGAGGTAACCTTCTTTGTTTTCGAGATACTCTTCTTCTGTTTTTTGATTGGGGGGGTCTCAGATGGCTGCAAAAGAAATTGTACCATCAAAACACGTAAGAAGGTGTATGTTTCTTTGTAGCAAAGGGAAGACTGATACAAACATAGAGTTGATAGGTTATTATTAATGTTTTGATTCACTCACTGTAGCATCAGTGCCACTGCCAGTAATTGCCTTCTTGCGCTTGCCACCCGTTTCCAGGAAATAAAGCACCTCAGTCTTTGACCGGAATTTACTTCCAGAGACTGGTTCATAATAGTACTGGAGAATTAAGGACAAACAATTAGACACCATGCCAAATGATATACAACTCAGTTTGCATGTCAATGACTTCAATTAAACAATAAGAATGCAAATTGGAAGTGCATGACATATTGACTTAGTAATATTTTCAGCTAAACCAACTCAATAATGCTCAACCATCTGCAACTGGAAGGGAAAAAAGGAAATACAACAAACCCACACATAAAGAAAGTGAAACAACAAACATGAAGGGACAAATCACGGAAAAAGAGTGGAAGTGAAAGAGGGAGAAAGCAGATGAGGTTCTATCCACCATCTACCTAAAGAGGCAAGGCAATGAAGACTATAAGTACAAACAAGCAACACCAAAAGGAGGATGCTTTTTCTTTTGGGCATAACAGTAGTACACTTGGCTGCATGTCAAAGGTTCCTCCGGATACTTGCCTCCTATCACTAGTATAGATATTGGATAACTTTGGGCATTAAGGAGAGATGGACGATCACACACTTCACCTTTATTGCCTCATACACTTCCAGAAAGTTTCTGTGATTGCCTTCAATAAACATATTTTTTTTAATAATGATGCCTTCAATAAGCACTTATCATCATTTGCTCTTGCTTCTAGAGCACATCAGCTCATCAAACTAAACTTTTGGTTACTCTACCTCAATTTCCTTCTGATTACTTCAACAGAACAGGGCCAAAATTGTCCCGCTATTTGACAAGCACTTTTGCCCTCCATTAGTAAAATGGCAGTTTTAAGCCCTCGCTGTGACGAAAGTGGGGCATTTATTCCCTTGACTAACCCACCATTAGTCCCTACTAAACCCGGTTCAACCCTACCGTTTCGGGGTTCAAACACAATTAAACCCCAAACTGAATCCCCTTTGATTTTACCCAATTCATCTCCTTTTTATCCGGCCCATCCTCCCTTTTTACCCATGAACAAAACAAAATCAAGTCGAAAAAGTTCCCACGCTTTCAGAAACAGAGTACAATAAATTCTCACTTCATTTGAGTAAAACACAGCATATAACTAGAGGCGAAGGTGAATTTGCTAATCTTATCCCTCATTTTCACCTGCTCTTCCTGCAAATAATTTCTATTTTTGACACACAAGGTTCCAAGACCATCTAAACTTCAACCTTTCACAAGCAAGATTTAAAAACCCAGATCCCAGAAGTGTATAAATTGGCCAAGATTCACAGAGAAAGGATTTAAATTTCAAAATTGAAGAGACCGAAATGGAGTTCCACTACTACATTAAGAGTAAATTTCAAAATCCAATTCCAGAATCGTGTAATTAGCCAAGGTACCAGAACAATCCTTTGAATTTCAAATTGAAGAAAACACAGATGAAGTTTTGCTACTGCATTACAACCCCTTAAATGATTGAACTCCTCAACAAAAATAAAACAACATATCTTGATGCTTTTTGATTGTAAACTATGAATCAAGAAAACAGAGAAATTGTTGATTTAGGAAAGCTGAGCTAAATTAGAAAGTGAAATTGATAGAAATAGGAAAATGGAATGGGGCTGGTAAAAAGTGTGTGTGTGTGTGGGGGGGGGGGATGATATTGTTTCATTTATGGGGAAAAAAGAGGATGTGTCAGGTAAAACTAAAGGATTGATTTAATTTGTTTGGGGGTTTAATTGAGTTTGAACCCGAACTGGAAGGGTTGGACCAGGTTTAGTAGAGACTAATGGCCGGTTAGTCCATTAAGGGAATAAATGCCCCGCTTTTGTGGCAGCAAGGGCTTACGGAGGGTAAAAGTGCTCCTCATCGAATAGTAGAGGGATAATTTTGGCCCTTTTCCATTACTTCAATAGGTTGAGCAACGAAGCTTCACGTTTTACCTAAAGGCACAAGTACCATATTGGAGCTATAAGAAAGATTTTCTTACAACTGACAGCTTAAAGAAATGAGAAGATTGTTTAAAGAATAAAAATATTAACAAACTACTATGATCATAATTTGTATTAATAGTTGTAGTTATGATTAGGAAGACAAATATTTTCTTGTATAAACGCTTTATGATTCACTAGCCAAAAAACAAAAGGATGATCAGACTAGATAGACTATAATAAAGGAGTTCAATTGGTCTATTGATTGGAGTCAAAAACAGGAAATGACAATGAAACTACGACAGATATCAAAATTTATACATTGTTGTAGAATACCAAAAACTTCTTGTGTGTTGTTTTCTACAGTTTGCTAGTAGTTTATAAACTTGGTGGAGAGGCAAACAAATAATTTTATATAAATGGTCAGAAAATGTCTAATCCTCTTGACCTCCTTACAGTAAAAATAACACCAGGTTTTGAGAAGAGAATGCTTCTATTCTTTCTTTTTTCGCAATAATTTTTTTAAAACTGCTTTTCAGCCGAATGCCAAGAAAAATATCAGCTTTTGCAAAACCTTTAAAAATAACTGTTCTCACAGAGAAAACAATAAATGTTAAATCATACAGCAATTTAAGGTATATTACCATACGACAGAAATTCGAACAGTCTTCCAATATTTTTCACTTGACAAGACACTTATATCTTTACCACATTCCAGCCACCATTTTAAAATTTATCCTTGTTATATATTGTTATATATCTATCATCTACATTCTAATATTTGCTTTGTTAGCCTCCATATGGAGTCAAACTAAACTGGCCAAAGGGAGTATTAATTTAATACAAACCATTCAATCTCTCTACACTACCACATTCCCAATGGCATATCAGCAACCTCAAGTTCACACTTCTCTTCACAAAATCATGTAACAAATGTGGAAATTAGAAAGGCAAGAAAATTACTCAGCTCAACACATATGCACACAACCAACTGTTTCTACTTGCCCTTTCCACTTGAAAAACAATCATTCTTTTCAAAGAAAAAAATATAATCTCCTGATCTAAATTATATATGAAATCTACAATTTCATCATAAGGTCCTCCTAACCTAAATCCTACTAACAGAACATGTTGCACTAGTTCAGAAGAAGCTTTTCCTTTCCTCATGTAAATCATTTGAGCTAGAAAACAAAGAGAGATGGTTAATCCACATAAAGGAGTTCACAAAGGAAGCTAAAGAGTCACTCTGATACTTGCTCCCCTTATCTCCTTCAATGGAAAAACCATTCTCATTGAGTTATATTCATTTAATCAAAGTTCAAACATTCCTGAAACTTTGAAAAAATTATTTTTTCCAGCTTCAACAGAAAAGCTAACAATCTCACTGAAGTTAAGTTATACAGATCAAGTCAAAAAGAAGAAACTAATAACTTCAATGGACGACAAACTAGAAGAATAACAGCTTATCAATTGTTCATAATCAAAACAACAGTCTCTGTTTCTATTGAACACGACAAACAAAGAAAAATCCTTCAGGCTCTAGTTTCTGAAATAACTTCTAATTCAAACTCCAAAACCGACAGTAAGAACCAGAGAGGGAAAAATAACCACATTCTCAGATGCATTTGCTGTAACACACAGCAACCAACAACAACAACTAACCAGTGTAATTCACAGGTGGTGTTTAGGGAGGGTAGAATGTACAGACCTTACTCCTACCTCCTGAGAGGTAAAGAGCTGTTTCCAAAACACTCTCGGCTGGAGTAACATATATAAAAGCATTTTAAAAAATACTAACATAAAATAACGTAAAGCAGACATAGCATATAAGAGAGAAATCATTACATAGCATTCAGAAACCATGACGAATAAAGTATAAACCTAGATTTCTTTTGTTAAATAGAGGATAAGAGAGGCAAAATAATCTAAATGTAGCACAAGTTAGTCCAATGCTATATGTATATGTAGTTTAAGAGACGAAATTTACTCTATCAACAGTTCCAGCAGTGGCGCCAGAGGTACGAACTTTCGCTTCGAACCTCCAACTCTCCGGCAACCAGGTCGGCCTTTCTACATTCACCTCTGCCGATCTACTCCCATATCGCAGAGGCGTCACCGTCCCCGCCACCGTCTCCGTCGTCTGTATCGCCTGAGTTCCCTCCGACGGCGCCGGAGTTAAATCAGGCACATTTCCTTTATCTGGCCTTACGCCTTTGTTCGGTGTGGTGTTAACATTCGACTCAGCGTCGATGTAGGTTCCGGACTGTAACAGTGGATCCCGCGGTAGAGATTCATTGCGGAAGTCGTCGCCGGTAACTGTTGCCGGCGGGATGGATGATACGGCGGCGGCCTCAGTCATCGGAAGAGTTGAAAGAGTCAACAGATAGAGAGAGAAAAAAAAACAATTGAATAATGTGAAATGACAGACGGTATATTTTGTGCTGTACTTTTAGGTTAATCTTCTTGCCATCATAAAGTATAGATAACATTCCTTTTTAACTCTTTTAACTCTAGAAACATATACTATTTCATTTCGTTTTTTAAAAGTACACAATTACCCACCCCAAGTAAACAAGTGACGTGGCATCATGTGATTGGTTAATTAAATTATTATTTTATTATTTTAATTTTTTTATAAATAATTATATGATTATAATTTTTTTATTGAAGATAAAACAAAAACTAAATACCTATCGAGTCATTCTCATCTGCAACATAACATCGAAAATTTGATATTTTACTAAATAAGCGAGAAACTCTTTATATCTTTTATTAGTCGACCATGTCAATTGTTATCTCAAAACAATGTTAATTAGAGATAGAAAGTGCTTCGAAAGGCGATGAAACTATATTACTTACAACACAGCGAGGAGGTGTTAGCATTCGATCATCGGTACTGGCACATCACTTGACTCACTTTCATTACCAATATTCTTTCTTTTTTTTTAAAGTGTGTCAGCACATCCATTTTTCATGTTCAATTGACTTAAAATATTTTTCAATTTAAAATTAAATGATTTCATACTAATGGTGAAGAGAGCATTTTTCCAAATTTTATTTCAACCTCATCCCGTCAACCCTAATCCACCCAAATATCCTGACCCTTATCCCTTCAACCTAATACCTAATAATGTGACTGATTTCGCTCTTGATCGACTTGAGACTTGACTCATGATCACCTGACATGAAACCTGCCCCAACTTGGGACTCAACCTCAGCCTGAGCCTGAGCCTAACCCAGGATCTAACGCTCGACCTATGATTCTCCCCGATCTTAAACAGTGACTTAACTCCTAACTTGAGACTCAACTTTAAACTGACATAGGATCAAATCCCCAACCCTAATTGAGACTTGATTAAGTTATATGTCGATGTTGGGGTTGGATCTCGGAGTGAGCGTCAAGAGTTTGAGTCTCAAGGTCGAATTTTGAGTAATGGTTGAGTTAGGGTTGAGTCTGAGGATCATGATCTTGATCTAGATCTTGTGATTGTCGGGATTATGATTATATCTTGGATTTCAGAATTGGAATCTATGTCTTCAATTTAGGTTTTATGTCTCAGATCGATGTTAAGGCTATTTATCTTTATCTTTTTCTTTTTAATATCAATATGTTATTCAAGTTCTTTTTTTTTTAAATCATGCAAAATTAAAAAAAAGTTTCACATCACTTATCACTTTCATCTCTTCCTCTCCATTAACAAATTTCACTATTGTTGAATGTAAAGTAAAAATAATTCAATACGTAAAGTATTTCATATTTACATAGAATTCAAAAGAAAAGTCAAATCCAAAAATGTTATGGACACTGTGTATCATGATACAAACATTATTAGTAGAGGTGAGCATAAATATTAGAAAATAAAAAAATCAAATTGAATCAAACTAATTCGAATTTTTGGTTTTTCAATTTGGTATCGGTGTTAACTTCAAATATTAATTCTCAAGAGGAACCAAAATATATTTTTATCAATGTACATTAGGTAAATGAACTCGTCTTCTTTCATATTTTTCTCAAGAAGTAGTTGGAGACACAATGTTCTTGACAAAGATAAATATAATCTTTTTAGTTAGCACAATAAGTGTTCCAGGGGCGATACAAATCATCTCTTAACATATTTTTAAATTTTTAAGTATCTTGTACTCTGATTTTGTCCTCATTTTATTTTTCATTCGCATCGAAAAATCAATTTAACAACACCAAACTAAACCGAACCGATATAGAAAAAACCGAACTAAATTAGTATGGTTTGTTATACGGTACACACTGTTAAAGAATGACAAAAGTCTCACATTAGTGGTTAATGAGATGTGTGGACTTCTTATAAGGCTTGGACAATTCTCCTCTCTTTGAGTTAGTTTTTGAGGTTGAGTTAGGTTCATGTGTCATATATTTACATGGTATCAAAGTAGGGCCATCTCACCTAATGTTGGGGCCCCCAAAATCAAAATTGCACACGCACCAAATGTTAAGCACTGGGCGTGAGGTGGGGTTTAGGTCCATGTGCCATATCTTTATACATACTTTTCTAAAATAAAAAATGCCCCCAAAATCAAAATTGCACACGCATCAAATGCTAAGCACTGAGCATGAGATAGGGTTTAGGCCTATGTGTCATATCTTTATACACACTTTTCTAAAACCAAAAATTAAAAATTTAAATCGAAGTTTGATAAAACTGAACCTAAGAACACAAAGGTCATCCCTTGACACAGCACGGTGACTCAGAGGCCCTTCTAAAAAGTTCTAGAAATCTCTTAACCAAATAATTTTTTTTATAGCAGAGTACAAAATACAGGAAAACACTATCTGCAAATTGAGAAGCAGAAAATCCGATGGCTTTGGTCCCAACCCCAGTAGTGAACGAAGGGCCGTTGTTTGCTGAAGTGGAAATGGGTGGTGATTCCTCTTCCTCCACTGTCCGTGCTACTGTAGTTCAAGCTTCTACCATCTTCTATGATACCCCTGCCACTCTTGGTTAGTCAATTCAAATCTTATTTAATCGGTTTTGATTTTCTCGTGTTGTTGATATGATTATATTTGTTGCTACTTGTTTGGAATGATTGTTAGTTATGTTATTTGATTAGAGAGGCGGATCCAGGATTTAAAGATTTTCAGGGTGCAATTATGGGTTCAAATTTAGTATTTGTTGCGATTTGGTCAAACGACTCGTGTTTATATGCTACTTAACATTGTAACTTTAAGTTAAAAAGAAAATTAAATAAAATTAATGGTTGCACTTGCCGCAACAAAGGTCATAGAAAACTTTGATGAGAACTGAGAGTACTCTGAGAAGTGAGGGTATTATTTACAGAAGCCACTTATGGTAAGTGAAAATGAATGGAACAAGGAGTTTGAAATGTTTACAACAACAACATCATACCCAATGTAGTCCCACAAAGTGGGATATGGGAAGGATACAGTGTACGCAGTCCTTACCTCTGCCTCGGTGGTTGCTTCCAATAGACCCTCCGTTCAAGAAAAACAGTCCAAAGCAGCCTCAAAAAAGAAGTAACCGAAGTACCCTTCGGGGTGGCCCAGTGGTTTGGGCTTGGGACTTCCATGTTGGAGGTCTCAAGTTCGAAACCCCTTGCCAGCGAAAGCAAGGCCTAGTGCGGGTTACGTCTCCTATGTGGTTTTCGAGCTATTGCATAGAAGCGGGGTTTTTATCCTGTGCGCACCCAAAGGGTAGCGGCTGCGGGTTTCCCTTGTCATAAAAAAAAAAAAAAAAGACACAAAAGTACAAGAAACAACACACAATAACAGATAATGAAAGAATGGAAGCAACAACAAAACAAGACAATAATCGAGGTACAAGAAGAAACAATATATTGTAACAAAAATTGATGAACAAGTAACTACGTGAGCAATATGAGTATATGACTACTAATACGAACGGACAACAAGGCAACACATTGCTACCTACTAACCTTCTACCCTAATTCATGTCTTCCACTCCCTCCTATCATTTCATCAGTAGGAGGGAGATTTCTATGGTGTCCTTAATTAAAGAAAGAAACTTCTGACTTGGGAACTCATTTCATCTTACTTTTGAAGCCCTCCTGTTAATGGTGCTTTACGTTGATTTATTCTCCTTCAAAAATTCAGTTCTTTTCAAAGGCTTATTATTTAAGCTTTAGCATGTGGTTCTTTTCACTTAGAATCAAGTATACTTAAGTCCTCTAACTAGTGATGATCAGAGTCTGTGAGCTGATCTGTTATATTGCAAGGTTTTACATGTTTAGTAGTAGTTGCTATCAGCAGAAGCCAGAAAGTATGAAAGTTCAGCGTTTGAATGTTGCTGGGAGTGTGCACTGCCTTCAATCAAATTATATCCTTTTTATTTACCTTTTTTACTCCAAATTATATCCCTTTTATTTACCTCCTTTACTCTCTGTCTTTGTGCATAAAGAGGAAAGGTTTCGTTTTAATGCATGGGGCAGAAAGAGCCAAAAACATCAAGTTTACTTCGTGAAATTATGTTTGGTTACTTTGTGGTAGCGAAGCTGGAATTTTCTATTTTAGAAGTTATCTGTCTTTTTTTAATCAAGAAGTCTTCTGGTTTGTTAAATTCTTGAATTGAGATAGTTACTGCTTGACATTTTTCCAGATAAGGCTGAGAGGCTTCTTGCTGAAGCGGCTTCCTATGGTGCTCAGCTGGTGGTGTTTCCTGAAGCATTTATTGGTGGTTATCCACGTGGATTAACTTTTGGTGTCTCAATTGGGAATCGGACAGATAAGGGGAAAGAGGAGTTTCGCAAATATCATGCTTCTGCCATTGATGTGCCAGGTCTGAAACTCTTTGATTTCTATACCAATTAACTCTGTACCATGAAATCTTTTGACTGGAAGTGATTTCAATTGTTCAAAACTCAAAGGATATGTATAATAGATTACTTATACAAAAAGCAATAAGAAGATGATAAAGACTTTGTGGCACATTCCTAGGATTAAGCTATATATAAATATTTTATTTTATTTTTTTAAAATTTTAACAGTATAAGACAGTTCCATTTTCTTGTTAATTGAGGTTAGAGGAAAACTGAAGGTATTCAATAGTAATTCAAACATAAGTAGGATTTTAGCCTGAAAATTCAGAACATAGAGTTCAAAAATTGTTGATTTGGGATAAAAAGAGTCAACAAACATGCTGTGAAATCTGAAATGTCTTTCTGAACTTTGTAGCTAAGGTAGCTCATGCTAAAACTTACAAGGTCCTTTACATTTCACTAAACATATGTATGCTGTTTGTATGTGCTTTGCTCTAACCTTTCTTCCTAACTTTTTATTTTTTCCCTTCAAAAACTTCCCATCTTTTCCCCTTCTCTCTTTCTCTTACAACTATTTGTTGCAGGTCCTGAGGTTGATCGCCTGGCAGCAATGGCTGGAAAATACAAGGTGTACTTGGTGATGGGTGTAATTGAGAGAGATGGATACACACTTTATTGCACAGTGCTTTTCTTCGACTCTCAGGGTCACTACCTTGGGAAGCATCGGAAGATAATGCCAACAGCGTTGGAGCGGATAATCTGGGGTTTTGGGGATGGATCAACAATTCCAGTTTATGACACTCCTGTTGGAAAAATAGGTGCTGCAATATGTTGGGAGAACAGAATGCCACTTCTAAGGACCGCGATGTATGCTAAAGGTCAGAAATGTGCTTGCTTATCTCTTAGGTTCATCTATTCCTATCGTTGAGTATTCATAGGTTTTAGGGACACTTTGATATTGCGAATTAGTTGCCTCTAAGTTCCTGACATCTTTGGTAATAAAATTCATCTATGATAGTGGTTGCTTCATTCCATTATATTGTAAAGACAGATATATATCAAGTTTCAAATAAATATATCAGTACATAATAACGAAATGAGTAATTGCTTTATTTGTGCTATTAAAGTAATAAACAGGGGGCATTAAAGTACATCATATGCTTTTCTGGCTTGGTGCAGCTTCTGATAATAGAATAATGGCATTAAATTTCATCCATAATTCACTGTGTTTATTCACGCTGCAGTTGTTTCTGATTATAAAGTCTTCAAACTACTGAACTACTTGATAGATTGTGAGGGAATTTTGCAAGATTTCTTGTAGGGTGGTATATCAGTTGTCTTCTAAAATCTAAATACTTATGTTATACTTTAGTTCATGAAGCTGAATTTCATGGTCACTGTTTATTGAAAGATACATTATTACTTCTGTGGATGCTTTTGTGGATGCGCCTTTTGGAATGACTATTGTCATTGATGGCCTGTTTTGAGTCCCTCTGGCTTTGGTTCTATGACAAATATAGTACATGACAGGATGTGTGTTGGGCGTATTTAAGTGGGGAAGGATAGTAAGGAAGACCTATCATCCCTGAGTTGGAAACTGAAACAACATGTTTTCTTGGTCATAAAAAAGGGGGCTTGTTTTGATTTGACATGATTAATTAGAGAGTTTGATATTGATAGTGTAAATAAGAGAATTGAGCCACTATCTTGGTATTTTTAGGAAAAGAAAGGGGAAAAGTTGTATCTTGAATAACTTTACAGGGTGCTATGTGATTTCTTGGTTTCTTTCATTTTCTTTATAACATTTGTTTGAGAAATGGATATTACTTGAGACGTCACGGAAAGCAAATGGATGCTCACATTTGCAATATGATCCTAAATAAGTTTCCACAAAATTTCTAAGCTTTTTCCTGTTGCAGGCATTGAGATATATTGTGCACCTACAGCTGATGCTAGGGAAGTGTGGCAGGCATCAATGACCCATATTGCCTTGGAGGGCGGTTGTTTTGTTTTATCGGCCAATCAATTCTGTAGAAGGAAAGATTATCCACCTCCACCAGAATATGTTTTTTCTGGCACAGAAGAAGACCTTACACCAGATTCTGTTGTTTGTGCGGGTGGTAGTGTAATTATATCACCATCAGGGGCAGTGCTGGCAGGACCAAATTATGACGGGGAGGCACTCATCTCAGCTGATCTAGGTACGTTAGTGAGCTGTCTTATTTTGCATTCTCAAATAGACATTAAATATGTACCGTGCATGGAATTGTCATTAATCAATTGTTGAAATGTGATTCCCTCAGCTTCTTTGTCAAAGTAGGAAGTAAACAAGTCTTCTCATCCCCAAAAAGGTGAAAGAGAAAATTGCAAAAAGATTGGTGTTTGTTTTACCTGTCATCAATCCTATTCCCAGTGACTTCTCCACGTAGCATGTATGCTTCTCACAAATTTCTCTACGGAATAAAATGTTTCTTCATGTTACATGTATATTTTAGATATACTTGTCTATGCCCCAAGATGCATATTGGTTGTGCATAGTTGTTCAAATTAATCCTTTTGTTCCGACTATTTTGTGGTCTCTGAAGTTTGATCTATGTCAGACAGGTTGTGCACTTCCTTCATTTCGTAGTACTTTACTCGTGTAAGCAAAGTGCATTCGACTGCAGTTATACTCCGATTTCTAAATTTTATACATGATTAATGAATACATAAAGAGTATTCTCACACTATCACATAGATGGTTCATTTGCCATGACATACTCATATTGAACGTATGTGGCATGTGTAATGTGGACACTTTGTACCGATTCTTTGAAGCACACTAAAAATTAGTGAATTGCATGTACTTGTACAAGATACTTATACACAGCTGTATCACATATGTATCCATAACCGAGCAACATGATTCACACATGATTGACTTGCATTATTACATATTTTCACTTCTCCTCCCGTCTCCTATTCTTATGAAGCTCGTGTTCACTAGCTCACTTTATTAACTATCATTTTTGAACAGATCTTGGAGAAATTGTTCGAGCCAAGTTTGATTTTGATGTAGTTGGACACTATGCAAGACCTGAAATTCTTAGCTTGATCGTGAAGGATCATCCGGTGAGCCCTGTTAGTTTCTCTTCTACATCTATTACTAGTAAAGCAGAGAGCTCTACCAAATGACAAAGGCCTCCTTACCTCTGCATCTGCTACGTTAGAGTGTCGTCCCAAGTAGTTAGCTCGAGGTGACAAAAGTGCCGCCTTTACAGCGAAGGCTGTATAGTAGTCCTTTATTTTATAAGCCATGTATGTATATCACTTGAGACATTACCAATTGGCTAACTCAATTCTGGTCAATGAAGATCCAGCCTGTTGTCTCTTTTGACTGCTTCCTAAAATCTTACACATACTGTTATATTCATTCATTTGGTTGTTGGATACTTATCGCATCCATGTTGGATCCTTTTAAAATGCATCTTTTTTGGAGGATCATACACATTTAGCGCAAGCAACATAGGTGGGATAAAAATGGCATAATAAGTTGCACTAATCTAGTACAACTTATTTTACTGGAGTTGGATGAACCAATATGTCAACACTTAACGTTCACCCGTGACAAACATCGATAAATATTTTCACACTTTAAATTCAAAATTTCATTGTCAATTTTTTTACCCTCAAATTGGTTATGTTTGATGTTTAATTTTCGACCTCCAATCTTACACAATAAACAACATATCGAACTTCCTCTTAATAAAATCGAAATAAATACCTTTTATTTGATCAATTTTAGGTTCCAACTACAAAAGGATATATTATAATTTAAAGCAATTGATATTTATTCCATCAAATAGCAATATAGGTGATGTCGAGATCTAATTAATCTACTCCTTCCTATACCTTGGGGGGAGAATTTGTGGGATATAAGTGATATGTTATCACTTGTGTGAACCTCTTTATATTCGGATTGAATTGATTGAGGTTTCTTCTCTCCTTTGTGGGTGTAGGTCGGTTGATCGAACCACGTTAAATTTTTGTTTTTGGTATATTTCTTGTTTGTCTTCTTATTCATGGTCTTTCGAAATTTGCTTTGTTAGCCTCCGCATAACACCTAATTTTTTTCGGTCCTAACAGGCTCAACCCTACATCCACCGAAGCAATACGCTTTAGGACTTCGAAAAATAAGGCCCTCAAAATTATTCAATGGTATATAAATATAAGTAATTATGCATTTATTGTTAGCATTAATTAAAATTTTCTTAATAGTTTGTTGTCAATTTTTTACCAATCAATATGCATATAGTTTTAATTTTTTAATTTTTTTTTAAAAATAGAGTTGATGTAATTATTAATTAAAAATTGTAGTCTTCTAGGCAATTAAATTTACAGGTACTTTCCACTTCTTAATTTATCTAATTCACTTCAATTTGAATCAACTCTTTGAGTTGTCTCTTAGACATTTCAATCTCAAGCTAATTAACCTTGTCAAATGATTAAATTTAAAAAGACATTGTTAACTTTGAATGTCTTCTGCGTAACAATCACTTTGGTTTAGACTTATTTTTGTAATTAAATGTAATACAAAACATATACAAGTAAAAATGATACTCTAAATGGTATATTCAATCAGGTAAAGTCTCAATTATTTTTTAAATATTCATACTACTTCTAAAATATTTTGATAGATTGCATAACAATTGATTCAATTGATAAAAATTTCAAAACTACAATCAATAAGAACGTATATAAGATGTAAACATTTATAGTGTTATATAATGTATAGTAATTTATATATGTCTATTCATGTCTTACGAATTATTGCAAAAAATATATTATATTGACTATCGAATATAATTATAACTAATTATCATGTATTTTAAAATTTATGAGAAATAAAGCATAACATCTCTTTTTTTTAAAATTTATGAAAAATAAAGCATGACATCTCTTATTTTTCGGGTTATAAGGCCATTGTTAAACAACCTGGTCCAACTTGACATACATTATCAAGTTGTTAAAACTAAGTGAAGAACAAGTTCTGAATATGACATATGTTGCCAATTGGGCATAAGTTAGTTTTGCCTATGAACCAGAAGTTTAGGACATTTAATCTAGTGAAGCTACTCAATTGACCACAGTTTTGCCTCACAGGCAAAAGTTGTCCACGTTACTACTCCAAGTTTTTAGAATGCTCCAAATTAGACTTGAACATTTAAATTTGGGTCAATACCAACAAAAACATCTCTGAACAATGTTCTAGCACCATGTCAAATGTGTCCGAAGAAAAAGAGCAAAGCAAACGAAGAATGCCCAAAAGTAAGCCAACCTCTTGGAAAGTTACGAAAATATGCAACACGCGGTTACACTATTTTCACGATCTATAACTTCTTGAAAACTAATTTATGCGCGGAAGAAGTTGAACTAAAACCACCTCCTAAATTGTATAGGTATAATTAGAACTCTGTTATGACTGATCATAAAGCCCTAGAAATAATATTTGAATTAACTTAGAAACTTAATTATATCATATGATATAAAATTTCAATATATTAAAAACTATTTTCATATTTACAATTAAAATTTTCATGCCCAAGTTAAAGGCATATACTACTTATTCTTCCAACTATAATCACATTTCTCAAACCACTTTCCCTATGTATCTTTTATTAATCTCGTGATAACTATTATTTACTACAAAAGTTCTCATTTTTTCTTGTTGGGTGGTGGTGGGCAGTGGCGGAGTCAGAAATTTCGTTAAAAGTATTCAAAATTTAATATATATGTATGAAAAATATTTTTTGACTTATAATTTCGTTCAATTTTCTATATACATAGTATAATTTTTCGACGAAGGGTGTCCGACTAGCCACCCTAAACTATATGTGGCTATGCCATTGGGGGTGTGGGGTTCGGGAGGCAAATGGAAGGTTCAAATATCAGTAGAGGCAAAAGATATTTTATTTCTTTTCATCTGCCTAAGCACAATTTAACAGAATTAAACGATATTAATGCTAATGAAACGTATGGAGTATTCAAGGTGCACAAAAACTAATTCAGATGTCACCATTAAACGGAAAAAAAAATTAACTAGTTACTTGGCGAAATAAGTTCGAGGTGTACAAATAAGTCATAACTGATTATAATTTTCACCTGATTATGTCAATTTCTTTCATTGTTTCAATTTGTTTGTTTGATTTTATTATGATACAAAATTTTAAAAAAATAAAATAAACTTTTAAATTTTATGATCTCAAACTATAAAACTATAAATATATAGAATATATTTAGTTATAGAGGAAGTAATAACTATCATAAATATCTACTAGTATATTTTATATATTAGTTGTTGAAACTCTCTGACAAGTGAAGATCAGAGATTGCATTTTGAAGAGGGAATTGACAGTGGAAAAAAACAAGAATATCACATGAATTCTACCAATCTAATCCTCAAATGTTATCTTTTAACTTTACACACTGTCAAGTTGATATATATCGACCTAATACATAAATATATCCTTTAATTTTAAGTATGCATCAGATACTTACTCTTATATAAAAAATGAATCGTGTGTTTTGATATGTCTCATATACACATTCACCTAATCAAAAGTAGTGGTTAACAATAAAAATTTATTTGTATTCGATATTTATATTGTACTAATATATACGAGACACATATCATTCATATACTTACATTATTTATTATGTATACATTCAAATTTTAAATTTAAATATCGAGTGCGAGTAAATTTTGTTGTATAATTAATTGGAAGACAAGAGTGGAACATGTACATCGCAATATGTTTCTGTTCTTGTCCTTTTCTGGTCATGGAAGTTCGACATTTTGGTCCATACCATGCAAAAAATTAATAATTGTTACAAAGATCCAATAAAATAAATTTATAGAATTAATATTTTAAAAAACAATGAATTATTTGAAATGATGTATGCACATGACAATCATTCTAATGAATTAATAACTCCAACTTAACAAAAACCAAGTGAATTTAATATTATATAGTGTGCAATTGTTCCAAGAAACAAATAAATTTATATTTATTTATTTTTAAAAATTGTGAATTATTATTAGTTGAATCTTGAAATGATGAATCAGCAATGTGTTACAACTGGACTTTGGCATTGAAATGATATATCAAAGTCATATGGTCTAAATATACAAGACAAAGTCATTTTAATTGTTATGGAAATATTAATACATCAACCCTAGCTGTCACCCCCAAAAAACAAATCATTATATTGGTGTTTACCTTGACAAATTATATGTTTTTTTTAAATAAAAAAACGAAAAATAAATAAATTAGAATGTGTCTGATAGGGAGGAAAATATATTTTTCATCTGAAAAATAAGTAATTTTAAAAATTATTTTAATGTTTAGTAATTAAGTATATAATGTTATTTCAAAATTATTCGTAGATAACTCAAACAAACATTATAGGAGCAGAAGGGATGATCAAAGGGTGAAGATGAGTTACGAATAGGGTACGTAGTTAAGGGCCGGTCGGGGTGTGAGGGTAGGGGGAGGTGGGGGGGTTCGAGGGGTCGGGGGTGCTGGTGGTGGGGGTCGAGGCGGGGAAGGGGGCAAGGAGTGGTTGGGGTGGGGTGGGATGAGGGTGTTAGGAGATAAGGTGGAGGGGAGACGATCAACATAAAATATTATTCAAGAAAATTAATTTTTCTGGCTTTTATTATAAAAGTTATTTTTTAAAACTTTTTTAAAAAATAATTTTCTAAAAGAAATATTTAATCAAACATGAAAAAATTTACAACGTTTCTGAAGAATGTTTCCCACTCACCAAACACACCCATAATCTACTTGTAATTTCTTTTCTTTTTTCTCTTTTGGTACAATATTATGTTAATACTAGGCTTTTTGGAAGAAATTTTTGAATAATATATTCAGTTAGCAATATTATTAATGTCACAGAGTTTAATTAATCACAAATACTTTTTTTTAATAAATTATCAATTTATCATAGTAATTATTCCTTAGAGTAGAGGATCTGATTTTTCAACTTTGGGCGGTACTTTATATAATTATATAATATATAATACATGGTCATAATTTATATACATTAAATGATTATTATTAATAAAATATATATAATTTCTGGTTATAATTTAGTGTACCAAAAAAATCATTGCCATTTCTCTTTTTTATATTTCAATTTTTTCAATAATTTGAAAGGAATAAATGCTCGTGGTCTTGTCAGCTCTATAATATGTTTATTTATCACATGCCTTTATTCCTAGTAAATCCATTTTGTATTTCCCATATTCCTCATAGTAATAAAAAATATGAAAAATTGAGATGGTGATATCAATTTCACTATATTTAAAACCTCAAATTGAGATTAATAATATCTTTTTGTATGAACGAGTTGATTAGTGATTTTAAATAAATAAGCTTAAGCACATGGGGAGATTGCTATAATCTTAGATTAAGTGCTTTTAGTAATGATTTCACTAAAAAGATTATAATCGAAGAGGTAGTTGGTGGATGGGTAGAAATTCGATGGATAATAGAATGATTTTTCTATCCTTTTCCATTTAAATATTCGATTTTATTTACATTAGAGTCCGAACTTATAATGTGTGTTTAATCCACATATCACGGACGTGGGTATAGCTAGATATCAAAGGAAACTGATTCATCCATCGAAAAATTACAATATATATATATATATATATAAATATATGGTCAAGATTATTTTTTATCTTCATGATTTTTTTGGTGAGAATTCTGATTCCGCTACATATCACTTTGTGCTCTCTTACTACTAACGAACATATACTCCCTTTATTTCAATAAATGTGAACCTATTTAATTAGCCATTACGAAGTTTAAAAAGGAAGTAAAAAAATGACGAAGTGGAAAAGTCATGACAAAATACTTTAGAGAGCATGACAAAGCAATTTAAAAAATAGTAAGCAATAACTAACGATAATCGAAATTCATATAAATTATATACGACTACCAAAAACACGTTCCGATGAAAATCTCTTAGGGAAGTCATCGAAGTTTGTCTTGTTAGAAGCTTTTCAGACAGACGTTTCGTCAAAACCCCCATATTTACGATAGATCTCCATAAAAAATTCACATGTTTTTAGTAGTACTATATAGATATCCAACTCAAAACTAACCAAGAGGATAAAAATGAACATGTTGATAAAAGAAATTAAAAATGAACAAGTCATAGTAGTATTGTAACAACAATAGCATATTCAATGTAATCTCACAAATAGAATCTGAGAAGCGTGAATGTACTGAACCTCACCCTTACCTTGTGAAGGTAGAGACAACAACATACCTGTGTAATCTCACAAATAGAATCTGAGAAGCGTGAATGTACTGAACCTCACCCTTACCTTGTGAAGGTAGAGACAACAACATACCTGTGTAATCTCACAAATAGAATCTGAGAAGCGTGAATGTACTGAACCTCACCCTTACCTTGTGAAGGTAGAGACAACAACATACCTGTGTAATCTCACAAATAGAATCTGAGAAGCGTGAATGTACTGAACCTCACCCTTACCTTGTGAAGGTAGAGACAACAACATACCTGTGTAATCTCACAAATAGAATCTGAGAAGCGTGAATGTACTGAACCTCACCCTTACCTTGTGAAGGTAGAGACAACAACATACCTGTGTAATCTCACAAATAGAATCTGAGAAGCGTGAATGTACTGAACCTCACCCTTACCTTGTGAAGGTAGAGACAACAACATACCTGTGTAATCTCACAAATAGAATCTGAGAAGCGTGAATGTACTGAACCTCACCCTTACCTTGTGAAGGTAGAGACAACAACATACCTGTGTAATCTCACAA
>JAJONZ010032893.1:0-30147 GCA_029582445.1 Solanum paucissectum
CCCCCCCCCCCCCCCCCCCCAAAGATGTAGTTTACCTCCCTAGTTCATAAATTTACCCTAGAAAGATAAGTTCTTCTCAAGAAACTACCTTCCTCCAAGGTTCGTCCATCGTTCAAGGTAATATTTGACCATAGAATTTCATATTTTATTCATCTAAACACCAATGAATATCTTCTACTCATGGAATCCATAAGTTTTCAAGAAATCCACCTCTAAGGTTCAAGAAACAAAATTTTGCCATCTTTTCATCTAAACATCTCACCTTTCTCAAGAATTTGGAGCGTATAAGGTATGTTAGGTCATTCATAGTGTTGAATTAGTTCTCTCTCACACCCTACATATCAATTCAGTCAGTCGCAAGTTAAATCTAGGGACCTTCAGTTTTATGAAATTCTTGATATGAGTTATGTTCTTGTTCTGAATCTTAAATTCATAAATTATAAGATTGCAATATTATATGCATTGATATCCTTGAGTTGTTGTTCGTGCTTATATTTCACATGAACCCTAGTTGATGAGATTTTTATTGAAATTTTTTGTGCATTTATTTTGGAATTTTAAAGTGAGTTCTAGTATTTTTAAAGTATCTTTTGAGAAGAGTTTAAGGAAACACAAATGGTTCCAAAAGTACTATTTTCACATTGAGAAATACTATTTTAAAGAAGAGCATAAATAGTTTTCAAAAGCATTTCAGATAAAGAGAAGTTGAGTTACCCCTTAAGAAAGTATTATTTTTCACATTGAAAAGAGAGTACTATTTTCAGCAAAGTATAAAGAGTTTTCAGAAAGATTGAGTATAGTTTAGTAACCTCTTAAAAAAATCCTTTTGGGTAATTATCTCAACCTAGTGAGTATTTTACATGAACATACAAATATATAATTTAGGAGTAGTATTCAACACCGATATGGGGGAGAGTTCAGACAACTCATAACCTTCATAACCTACGTCGCCATCGTAGATAGGATCGTACCGCAAGATGGGTGACTTCTCACCTGCCTCAAGAAGGCGTTTTAGTGGATCCATCAGTCAGTTGCATTCTATACTCCGGCAAGGTATAAGGCGGCTCTGGCAATGTGAGTAAAACGTTATATCATCATGAGGCTCATTGTGCTGGTTGTCGGCTAGAGAAACTCTCAGTTATGTGTGTGTATATATATATTTCAGTTCAACATTTACTTTTATTGCATCCATATAGTAAGAGCATTAAATGATTTTCATCGTGACTTATGCTATTCTTCAGTTGAGCTACATTCAGCCTTTCAGTTCAATTATTTATTTTATTCAGCCCAATTATATACTCGTACATTAAACATACTAATGTCATTCGTCCTGCATCTTTTTGTGATGCAGATTCAGGTACTTAGGATCTTCAACAGGCGTTTCGTTGAAATCACATCATCCGTTTGTCAGCTTTTGGTTAGACCTCCTTGCTTTCGAAGGACACCAATTTTATGATTTATTAGTAGTAGCATTTTGAGGTGTCGTGGGTGTTGACACTCAATTTTGGATTCAACTTATTTTAAAGTAATTTTAGTCACTATTATAATTTTTAAATAATAAATATGTTCTCTTATATAATTTTATATATAATTAGTACATTTTATAAATATTCGAAAATCATCTCAAAAAAGATTTTGTTTTGTTTAAATATTTATCAAATTAGTTTAGTTTAAGTTACGATTATATTTTTTGAATAATTTAGTTTATAAGTAAGTTAATTATTTTATTTTGTTAAGATTAAGAAGCTTATTAATTAATTAATATTAATTCATCTTATTTATTTATTTTAGCCGAATTCACCAATTAAATTCATGTTGGCTAATTTATTAATTCTAATTGGCTGTAGTTGCAATCTATTAGGACAATTTGTCAATTCAAAATCTAACCCCCTTCCTCACCTTTAACCCATTTGATATCAAGCTTTGAGGTCTTTTCCTTATAATTTTTGGTCCAATTCCAACAACAATCAACCGGCCCAATTCAGCAGTAGCCCACGTCTCCAGATGACCCGACCCAAATCCCTGTTCAAAAAGAACCTAGCAACGTGAATAAACAGAGGAAGCAACACGACGTGATCCTAGCATCGTCAATTCACACGAAAAGCAACTGAACGGTCACAAAAAAGGAATTCTCGACATCAATTCACGGAGCAGTATACAACAGATTTCACGACATCTATGCGGACAACTTTTTTGCATCGTCTCCCTCGCCAGTATGTTTGTTCAGCAAGGGTAGTGCTTTTCCAGTCCTGCAACAGTCGCGTCTCGTCCTTACCGTGTGGGATTGAAGACACGTAGCGTTGCAAGGACGCTTGATTCTATCCTAAGCATCCACCTCTCTTCTTCCTGTTCAATTTTGTTGAGGATTTAAAGATTTCCGTACAAGCCCTTGGAATTTTCTCATCCGGGAAGCATTTTTGAATTTGGAATTTAAATGGGGAATTCCCGTTCTACCCTAGTTCTTATCCAAAATTCTTGAATCCCCTCCCCCCCAAACTGAACCCTAGATTTTTGCCTATAAATACCCATTTTCTTCATTGTTAGGGGTTGGAGAAAATATTGTGAATTAGCTAGCATTAGACAGGAAGAAATACACTTAAAATCATATAGTTCTTGAAACCATAGAGAGACAGGGAACCCAGATTTTGTTTAGTCTTTGCTCTCGCCTGCTTCTGTTTTCGTTCATCCAAGTTCGTCGGAGTTCTTTTTGTGGTTGTGGAAGCTCGCCCTTGTCCGTTCTCGTTTCCAACCGCTGCTAGCAACAAGGTAACCAACTCGTAACCCTTTTATTAGCTTTTGAGTTCAATGTGTTGGTTTGGAGTTCTGCTCATTGTCGATTTTGATATGATTTTATATGAGATGTTTGAATCTTAGTCATCCTCTTCATCTTAACTTTCTTAAGGGGTAATGTGTGTTTTGTTTTCAAATCGATTTAATGACTGTTAGAGCATGCTTCTTTGTTTCATTTTCTTCCTGAACTCATGGTTACTGTACTCGCTCTAAGTTTAGTTTGTTCACTGGTTAATCATTGATATTGTTTTGTGCTTATTTTTATTGAAACAATATTCATGCTTCCATTATGTTTGAGGGGGGCTGAATGATTTAGACAGTTGCGTATTTAGCTGTTTTTGAATATAAGTTGATTTTTTTTGGTTTGTGATCTTGGAAGAATATTCAAAGATCTGTTTACATCCTGTTTTGGGTTTCTTATACTGTCCTCTACATCATTCATTGCTCGTTTTTTATAAAAAATTTCATGAGAGTGTCGGTAACTCGCTCCTATAGTATTATGACATGAATGCGATGAAGTATTAGACGTGTCATGTGATAAATCAGATTCCTTGTGTTGGTATTTTTCTTGTGTGTATGTACAGTTTAGTCTTGAATTTATGTAGATTTTTCCCTATGTGATTACTGTTCTCTGTGCATCTCATTGATGTTTTATTTGTAGTATATTTTGCATGTTACAATAAGATAAGTTGAACATGGATTAGGAGGCTTTTTTGCCCTTATTAATTACAGTATTAATTTGATAATAAACTCCCCTATCCTTGTCTAAATCCGAAGATATCTACCCTGTTTTAGTCTATTGTTTGTCTTAATCATTTACTTGGTGTTGTTTCGATAATGTTAGTATTTGTGATAATTGTGTTTATCCATGCCCATTTGTGTGTGCACACATGCTGGGTTGATTAATGACAAGGCCTCGTTTGGTAATTATCTGGACATAGTCACATTTTCTTCTTCTCCTTAATGTCTGTATTTTTGGGGCCAAGTATTAATCATTTCTTTGCTTAGTTTCCTTGTTATAGTTAAGTGTCAAAAGCTGTAGGTTGAATTTTGTCATTGTTAATTTAGTTCATTTTGTCTTCTTTAAAAGTCATATGTTATTTTGGCCTAATAGTTGAGTTTGGTTGCCTCTTGGTTTGGAAATTCTTAAATGGCTCTTATTCCAATCGAATTATGTCTCATTTGTTTTGTTATTTCAAATACTAATGTTGCCTCTTTTTGTTTGTCATATGAAACCCTTCCCAGTTCGTGGTGGACTCCTCTTCTTGCATCTCCGAGTTGAGAAAGGCTCCCCTTTTACTTGTGTTTTGAGTCAGCCATCCATCGAAAGTCAAGAATAAGTCCATGAATTTGGCGTACAGGTATTCGGAGCTGAGATACGTGAATATACAATAGTATACACTAAGTGTATATGCTGTGTATATGGCAGAATCGGGCCTAAAAGCCCAAACCTTTATCTTGATTTGTATATTGTTATTTTTGGCCTAAGCCCTTGCTAATTCAATTTATTATTATCTTGTTAGAGCCTAGGATAGGTGGAAGATGGCCCAAAGCTCAAAAGAAAGTCATCTTAGATGTGATTAGTTTAAGACAGGAAATTGGGGCAAAAGCCCACACATTTGGGCCCTTTAGTTTTCTTGGACAGGTACTAGTATGGGCCATTGGCCCTAAAACTAAAATTTGGCCCAAGTACCAGCCCAGGCAGATAGAAACCAGTGTTGGCCCCATATTTTCTCTCTTTTTGTTATTTAATAGACTTTGCATGCTAGTGTGTTTATTTAATTTCAATGATTTTCCCTATATCAATTCCCCAAAAGATTACCATTTTGACTACTTATATTTTTCCTAAAATTTGGATAATTATTTATTTTCTTACTTCAATTACTTTGACGTTAGTCACTTAAGTAGTAATCTTTTATACTATTTCCCTTTCCCCCTAAAAATACTCTTAAGTTTTAAGTTATGAATTTCCTAAACTTGTCAAGCATGCCTATTTTCTAAATAATTAGCTAAATAGTTAATTACCGGATAATCGTATGTTAGCAAATGTTCTAGGTGCTTTAAAACCCTTCCTAGAACATTAATATGAACCCCGTGCCCTCTTCAATACTTTCATTAGATTTTCTGTTTTAATCTTCTGAAATTAGTTTTCTTAATTTTCCTTTAAAATTTAAGTGGCGACTCTTAAATCACTGTTTAAAAAAAAATATAAAACAGAATGACGACTCTGCTGGGGATTCAAATTGGGTTCTAACCTTAAAATTAATCTATTTGGCTATTGTTTGTTTGTTTATTTGTTTACTTGTTTAACTTTTCGTAATATTAAACTGTTGCATTCATGGCATAACATATTCCGTCAAATGACACTTCTTTTATTTTCCACTTAAATAATGATTATGCTGGCCGCAGTCGTTCGTTAATCAAATTATTCTTGAGGTACCCTGTTGAATGGAGTTGGCCACATGATAGTCAACAGTCATTAACTACCCCAGCCCAAGTAGTCCGCTTGCGTCACCAATCCACTAAATATAAAGCCCACTCTTAGTCAAACTAGCATAGAGCGAA
Organism: Solanum paucissectum; assembly: GCA_029582445.1. Taxonomy (NCBI): domain Eukaryota; kingdom Viridiplantae; phylum Streptophyta; class Magnoliopsida; order Solanales; family Solanaceae; genus Solanum; species Solanum paucissectum. The sequence continues at coordinate 5,356 of JAJONZ010032893.1, forward strand.
ATCCAATCCTGAAATTTAGTGCATTGGCCTAAGACGACCCAACACCCAAGGCGTGTTGGGTTCATTAGAAGACCACCTTGAGTCCAAAGGGCCCCAGCCCAAACAGACACTCATACTTACGTGTTTGAAGGATGTATGCGCTGTTTGACGAATTGTTGTGCCTTGGGTTTGGGAGGGGGGGGGGGTTCTAATCCTTTGTATGTTTTTGTAGATGACTAAACAATTCCTGAGTTTCAAAATGGTCACCGAGACGCCGAACCTCCTTCGTTTATGGTGAAATTGCCTCAATGCATATCAGAAAAGGGAAATTTCAATCCACTTGGGTCACCTCCCATTGATAATGGACCTTAAAGTTTCGCCCGAGTTTATTGAAGTGATCACTCGGTACTGGGATGATGAGAGAATGATTTTTCAATTTGGGAATGTCAAAATAACACAAACTATAGAGGATATTAGAGATTGCCTTGACACCATTGGAATGTGAAATAAGAGAAAAAACATCCGGATCATCACATTTTACTACCGGATAAGCTGACTAGCTTAAAATTGAAAAACATGTTGCTAGTAGTAAATGCAGACTAGTTAGACATCCTGAGTATCCTGTTTGTGAAATTCTTTGAACGATGGGGGCATGAGAATTATTATAATTTTTTTTCAAATGAGTTTCTTAATCATGGCACTTGGAGTAAGATTCAAACCCCGGCATTTTTCGTATGCCTCTTAGGAACAATGGTATTTCCCCAGGACGGAGGAAATGAAATTGATACTCGGATTGTGATGGTTACACACACTATCTTTAAGGGTATTGGTAAAGAAGAAGAAGAAGATGTGAAATATTTCAATCTGGATCCGGTCATTTTAGCCGACATCTATCAATCTCTTGGTCAATCCAAAAGCGGGTATCCATTTTTTCAAGGGTGTAATATCTTGCTTCAATGGTGGATGTCTAAACATCTAGTTACAATAGATGAGACTCAAAAATAGGAGCTGGCCAAGCCAAAAGAGTCGAGTCCCCTTGACCACTACAAACTCCAAGCATCCACAAGTTCAAGATCCACGACACGAGGAAAGTGTGGGCTCAAGTCCTTTACGATGTAAAAGAGACAAATATTCAATGGATGTTTTAGGATTTTGTGTCTGAAAAAATAGCCATTCGAGGGGCTTTGTGTCCTTTCCTGATTCTCCCGGGTATTAGAGGGATACAACCCTATAATCCTAGTAGGGTAATGCGGTAGTTAGGTAGAAAACAAATCCTACCTGCGAAAGGAGACACTAGCCGCTACCTCCTCGACTACAACGAGTGTGATAAGATACCCCATGCTAGGGAGATTCTCCAAGAATGGGCTGGGCGCGTCAATCTAAAAGAAAGCATGGCTACATGCAAATATCAAACTGGGTATGTGGATGGGTAGAATAAATGCTTAGAGGACGATTTACTTGATACACTCAACCCGGAGCCATGTACGGGTCGATAGATCGAAGATGTCCAAGTAAGGCTCCAACTTCAAGCCTACCATTTCAATAGCAGTGGGACCAAAAGGAGCAAGAGTTTTAACGTAGGGAGCAAGAATATCTGTGTAGGGAGCAAGATTTCCAACATAGAGAATATCAAATCCAAAGGGCCTTAGCTTTCGTCACACAAGAGTTGGCCAATGCAAGGGCCTGCCTAATGCGTTTGGACTCAAACTTGGATGATTAGCTTGACACTCTCCAGAACGTGCCGATGTCTTCCAATGATGTGTTTGCTGAGCCACATGTGGTGACTAGCAAGCACCTCATCAGAGAAGAAGTGGAGAAAAAAGAAGAGGAGCGGGACCTTCGGCTTTCTAGTTATCTTATTCCCCTGTGTGGGATTGGATTTTGTTGTATTTGTAGTTTGTCCCTTTCCCTAAAAGATGTACCCCATGTTGTTAACTTTGTAATGACTTCTCTTAACTTTGTAATGACTTTTCTAATTATTTATAGATCTTATTTTGGGGTGCAATGATTGTTCTTAAATGGCGTAATACATCCTTCAAATCGTTAGGCCTACCCTTGGCACAAAAGGGTCACATATCTGCTTAGGACACGCGATCCGCTTGTATGCTTTAACTGTTATGTGATATTTTTGCTTTGAATGAGTACATTCTAGCCCACCCCTTTTTGAAATTTTTTCGAAAATCTTCACAATTACAAGAAGCAAGTTACTATCTCAATGTTCGACCAAAAATTCTCCGAGTCTTGAGTTTCTCAGCCAAAACTAAAATCCCACTACCAAATCCTAAGACTTTACTCAATCATCTTAGGAAATTTTGAATCGCAGCTAAGATGGAAAGAAAGCAGAATGTCGAAGTGGAGCTGATTGAGGAAGAACTGATGTTGAAACTACACCAGATCAACTAGGAGATCCGAGAAGTTGAGGAAAGGGCAATAGAAGTAGAATTCACTACTGCAGTCGCACTAGCCAAAAGTGCAACATTAGACGTGGAGATAGCAACTAAAAAGGTGATATTGGCTATAATGGACGAAGGGATAGCTGCTACGCTGAAGAAGAAAGAGGATGCAACACTGGAGATTCAGAGGCTATGCAAAAATACCCTTTCCTTGATAAAGAGGTTAATGTCACCATTCCCGAAGACACTAAACCTGAAGTTGCTGAAGAAAAACCCGAGGAAGAAGTTAATTACATGAATTCTTTTCAAGGACGATTGAAAAAAGGAGACGAGAATATCACCTCTAGGCTTATTGTCAGAACCATAGCGTGGGGGCAAAAGTTGTTTCTTATGCTTTCATTTACGAGCATCTCAAGGCCTTAGGCATCCTGAATCCCCTCGAAAGGACCACTTCCAAGGTTGAACCTGAGGACGCACATAAGACATGTGCCTACCATCAAGACCAAAAGGGGCACATCATAGAAGAAGGTATGGAGCTGAAGATCGCGATCCGCAACCTAACCAACATCGGAAAAATTAGCTATATGTGGGGCCACTATATTGTCCTTACTTGTGATCAACCAGAGCCTAGTATGCCGATCACAGAGCGTACTTTGTTTTGATGTCACTACTTGACACCTTTTGAAGATCTGTAGCGGAGTATCTACTATAAGTTGGTTCGAGGTGGGATCCTGATCCCTACCAAAAAGAAGGCCGAAATGGTCTTTGCCTTTGGAGATGAAATCTTTGAAGCTTTCCTTATCACGGAACCAGGGATCACAACATTGAAAAGTGCCTCGTATTCTGCTATGATGCGGAGTCACTACTCAACAAAGGAAGGATCCAAGTCAAGTTTCCCCCCTGTTGTCATGCAGAAGAAAGAATGCTTTGACTAGTCAGAAGAAGAAGCCTTGACAAAGGCACAATTTATGTTAAGGAGCCTTATTGCATGTTTTCAGTTTCCTTGTAATCAAGAAATGAATGAATGAAAACCAAAATTCCCTTTGTATTTGAACTACGTAAGTCTTGAATTCTCTTTTGGAGATACGTAGGCAGCCTTTCAAGGCCCGAGCACTATCCTTTTATAATTTTATTCTCCCCTTCATTCTACAAGGAAATATTGAGTTCACATCAACATATGTCAAGAGATGAAGCAAGAAGACCTTAGTTCAACACAAATCAACCTTCCTAGGTCACTAGTCTTAAAATAAAATGAGCAAATTCCCGCTTAATCGAAAACCAGTCCCCGTTACTCATGGGTTAACATGTCCTTAAACAAAGAAATTTTTATGTGTTTATATACCTTCTATGTGATATTTTGCATCTTGTTGTCATGAATTAGAACTAACAAATATGCCTTTGAGTTGTTTTCATTTTACAGATACTTAGAACTGATTTGTGTTGATAAGCTGGTTGATCATCCTTATTTCACAAGCTCTAAGGCTCCCAAAGATTCCTTCCCCGATCAAAGTTTACAGAAAGGAAAGGTAGTAATGGGTGATAACAATGAAAAGATTGGCCTAGCTGATGTTGTTGTGGCTCAGCCCGCTGTTGCTGATCAAAATGAATTAATTATGCAGTTGATGCAGCAGATCGCCGAAATGAGGGTTGAAATGCAGAGAAGGTAAGATTTGCCTAATTCAATTTTCTCTTTCAATACTCCAGGAGATGGAAGACCTCTACTCTACTTTCCTCCTTCAAATGTGGAATAGGCTCAATACCTACCCTCCAGTCCTACTCAAAATCCCTCAACCATTGACCTAACCGCGCAGAATCCCCAATTTTGCCTCCGTCTCTTACCAAGCACCACCTCCTCCTCAAGGTACCAACTCCCAAGCGCCACTTCATCCTCAAAATGTCAACCCACAAACTCGTCATCCCCCTAAAAACCAAAACGTTAACAATCCGCAAACCTTGCCCCATTATCAGAATCAACATTCCAACCCCCATACTTTCCCCCAAAATTACCAAGCCCCTCCAAATACCCAGAATCCCTCCATTGTTCCACCCTGCCTCAAAATACTACTTTCCAAATCCCAGTCCCAAATGAACCCTACACTAACTGTTCCGAGCTTGATCACTATGAAGAATAGGAGAGAGAGTGGAGGGCAAAGGAAGAGGTAGCCAAGCTGTACATGAAAGAAGAGATCAAAAAAACTGTGAAGGAGCTGCACTATATTCCTGAAGTCGCTGGGTTAAGTTATGAGGATTTGTGTATTCATCCGAATCTAGATCTCTCGAAAGGGTTTAAAGTGGCAAAATTTGACATTTTTGGAGGAACATGGAATCCTTTAGCGCACCTGAGGGCCTACTATGACCACCTCATGGGAGTTGGAAGGAATGAAGCTTTTTTAAAGCAACTGTTTAGCCGAAGTTTGCATAGAGAATCTGTGGAATGGTTTACATCTCAAGAAACGAGGCAATGGCCTAGCTGGAATGCTCTGGCTAAGGACTTGATCAAACAATTCTCCTACAATGTAGAGATTGTTATTCCTTAGAGAAGATGAAGCAGAAATCGACTGAAAGTTACAGAGAATTTTCGTATAGATGGAGAAAGGAGGCAGCTAGGGTTCGACCACCTATGTCAAAAAAAGAGATTGTTGAAGTATTTGTGCAGGTTCAAGAGCCCGAGTATTATGATAGGGTCATGTTGCTCGTTAGAGCAAAGTTCACCGAGATAGTCAAGGTTGGTGAGACTATCAAATATAGACTAAGAAATGAGAAGATTGCTCGTGTTGCTGCCTCGTCCGGATCCTCGAGGTTGCTGAAGAAGAAAAGAGAAAACATGTCTTCTATTTCTTTTGCATATGAGGGAAAAAAGCCCTCTAGGAAATCTTCACCGTACCAAGGTCATTCTCGACCTTTGTAAAGTTAATACCCAGCTTGTTATGTCCAAGCTGATTATCAAACCCCTCCCCCAAATTACCAAAATATCCCTCCCCTAAATTACCAAAATGTCCCTCCTCCTCTAGCTTACCAAACTCCTCCTCCGATTTATCAAACTCTATCTCCTCACTATCGAAATGCCGCTCCTAACTGTGCAAACGTGCAAGCAAATTACCAAGCTCCTCCCCCAGTTTATCAAACCACACCTCCATATTACCAAAATACCCCTCCAAACTACCAAGTTCCACAACCAAATTACCTAACCAATTCCTATCCAAGGTATCAAACCCCCCGTCAAAATGCTCCAAATTATCGTCAAATGCCTCCCCCTCAACAAGGTAATTATGATCCTCCTCGACCAAGATTTAAGAAGAAGCTCACTAGAAATTTCTCTCCGCTCATTGAAAGCCTAACAAAGCTATTCGAGCGATTGACTACGACAGGTTTTATTCATCCAGTCGGGCCCAAACCTGTTGACACTAGCTCTAGATTTTATAGACCTGATCAAAGATGTGCATATCATTCCAATAGTAATTTGTGATTGAAGCGGATGCTACCCAGGGTATGACTAGATCCGGCAGATGCTACACACCGGAAGAGTTAGCCTAGGGATGGCATAAGAAGGATCAATCAAAGAGACTAATCAGTGAGGTTGAAGCAGAAGAGTTCTGGAGGAAAATGCAACCAAAAGATTATTCAACCGTGAAGCATTTAGAGAAAATGCCTGCTCAAATATCTGTGTGGGCCTTGTTGATGATCTCACAACTACACAGGAAAGCCCTCATAAAAGCTTTGGACGACACTTACGTACTTGTGGGTATAAATAGTGATAATCTGGCGGCAATGGTCAGCCAAGTAATTCGAGGACACCGCATCAGTTTCTATGATGAAGAGCTACCTTTCGAAGGTGTAATGCATAATAAAACTCTCCATATCACTGTTAAATGCTGAGACAGGGTTATAAATCGTGTCTTGATTGGTGACAGGTCCGGTCTTAATATTTGTCCACTTTCGATTCACAAATATGTAAACTTTGACTTGGGAAATGTTCACCAAAACCAAGTTAATGTAAGGGCTTTTGACTGTGGACAAAGAGACACGATAAGAGTGGTGAATCTGGGGATTCAATGGACCCTGCTGAGTTCAGTGTTGAGTTTTAGGTAATGGACATCAACACTAGTTATAATTTCCTTCTGGGAAGACCATGGATCCACATGGCCGGGGCTGTGCCTTCTACCCTCCACCAGCTGATAAAATTTGTTTGGAAGGACCAAGAATTTGTCATTCATGGTGAAAGGAGCGATTCCAATAGGCATACCGTGATTGTTGATGAATTCTCTAGAGGTTGTGACTTCTACATGGTGGAGCTGGTAAATGCCACCGGTGATGATTTGGCCCCACATCAACCTATGCCTTCTATTTATAAAATGATTGCAACTATCATGATCCGAAGCGGTTTTGAGACAGGTTTCAGATTGGGGAAGCATTTCCAAGGAATCACCGAGCCTATCCAGATTCCTGACAGAGGATTGAAGTATGGTCTGGGATATGTCCCCATAGAAGGCGATGAGGCAGAAGTGACGAACAAGAGTATTGATCGGGTGTTGGCCAGGCCGATACCTCATTTGTATCAGCCATTTCCAGTGTGGGAGTATGTCAACGATGGCGGTCTTGGGGAAGGAATTTGGGACCTTTTTAAGGAAGTTGACGCAATCGTCGAGGAAGAGGCCGAGACATTGGGCATCCGTGATGCTGAACCAGAGGAACAATTATCAAATTGTACCTCCACACCACTTCTGATTCCCCTCTCATCTTGGTAGAAAGGACATGTGTTTATGTTTGTTTTAAAAATAAGTGGTAGTCCGGAAGAGGCTCGAGACCCACCCTTTATGCAGTTTTTCTTGTTTGAGTTTTTAAATTCCCCCGTAATGTTTTAAGAAGGCTAAATGACCCTTGGTCATGGCAAAAGTTTGTGCCTGTTTTCAATTTAAATGAAAAAGCCTCTCTTATCAAAGAGTTGTTTATTTACTTATCTGTTTATGTTTTACTTATCTAACTTTGTTTGTTTATGATTTCAGTAATAGTAATTTAAAACCTGCCAATATCATGTCATGTCACGAGCTAAATGAACAAATTGAGGCAAATGATGATAAATGTGAGGACTATGAAGATGAGACTGCGATACCTGAACATGTCGCCAAGGAGTTTAGATAATTGGAGAATCAACACAAGCCAAATTTGGAAGAAACTGAGACCTTAAAATTGGTAGATGAGTAATGTATCAAATACGTGAGGATCAGTGTCCATCTAAAGCTCAAAGAAGGGACCTGGTTCGTTTGCTTAGAGAATACATCGATGTATTTGCCTAGTCTTACAGGGATATTCCAGGGCTAAGTATAAACATGGTTTCTCATAAATTGCCGATCCATCCAGATTTCAGTCCGGTAAAGTAGAAAACTCAAAAGTTCAAGCAAGAGCTGAGTTTGAAAATTAAAGAGGAGATTACCTAGCAGATCGAGTCTCAAGTAATGGAAGTGACGCAATATCCGACTTGGTTAGATAATATTATTCCAGTTGCCAAGAAACATAGAAAGATTAGAATTTGTGTCGATTATAGAGATCTCAACAAAGCTATCCCGAAGGATAATTTTCCATTGTAAAACATTCAAATTCTCATTGATAATTATGCCAAACATGAAATGCAGTCGTTTGTGGATTTTTATGCGAGTTATCACCAGATCCTAATGGATGAAGATGATGCATAAAAGACAGCCTTCATTACGCCCTTGGGCATGTATCATTACCGAGTGATGCCTTTTGGTCTCAAGAATTCCCGTGCTACTTATATGAGGGCTATGACGATGACATGATTCACAAAGATACTGAGGTTTATGTGTATGATGTTATAATCAAATCCCGCGAGAGTTCGAATCATTTGATTCACTTGAGGAAATTGTTTGATTGCCTGCATCGGTATAATTTAAATCTAATTCCCACTATATGTGCTTTTGGGGTGCCAGCTGGCAAGCTGTTGGGATTTATAGTCAATAGAAGGGGCATTGAGCTTTACCCTTCCAAGATCAAAGCGATTCAAAAGTTACCTCCTCCAAAGACCAAGAAAGAGATGATGTGTTTCCTGGGAAGGTTGAACTACATTAGTCGGCTCATAGCTCAATCCATCGTGGTGTGTGAGCCAATCTTTAAGTCGTTGAAAAAAGATGCCCTGACCAAGTGGACCGGAATATGTCAAACTTCTTTTGATGCCATCAAGAATTATTTGTCCTATCCATCGGTGTTGGTTCCTCTATGAGAAGGAAGTCCATTGTTACTATATTTGTCAGTCTCGGATAACACATTTGGATGTGTGCTTGGTCAACATGATGAAACTGGGAAGAAGGAGAGACCAATCTATTACTTGAGCAAGAAATTCACTCCATATAAGGTTCGTTATACTCTTTTGGAGAGGACATGTTGTGCCTTAACCTGGACTGCTTAGAAGTTGAGACAGTATTTGTCTTCGTATAACACATACCTCATCTCCAAGATAGACCCATTGAAGTATATTTTTCAGAGAGCGATGCCGACCGGGAAGTTGGTTAAATGGAAAATGATTTTGAGTGAGTTTGATATTGTGTATGTGACTCAAAAGGCGATAAAAGCACAAGCCTTGGCTGATAATCTTGCGGAGAATCCAGTTGATGAAGAGTATGAACCGTTCAAGACTTATTTTCCCTATGAAGAAGTGGCATTTATGGGTGAAGATATTTCTGAAGCATACCTTGGTTGGAGAGTATTCTTTGATGGAGCGGCAAATCACCAAGAGAAAGGTATTGGAGCAGTCTTAGTATCAGAATTTGGTCAGCACTATACTATGTCGGCTAAATTCTGATTCGATTGCACAAACAACATGGCTGAATATGAAGCTTGCATCCTCGGTTTGAAAATGGCAATCGAAATGAACGTCCATGAGTTGCTAGTAATTGGAGATTCAGATTTGTTGATTCATCAGGTTGAAGGAGAGTGGGCTCCCAAATATCACACCATATGTGCAGTTGATACAAAAGTTGTGCAAAATATTCCACAAGATTGAATTCAGGCACATTCCCAGGATACAGAATGAGTTGGCCGATGCTCTTGCTACCATTGCCTCAATGATTAAACATCCAGATACAAGTTATATTGATCCCTTGAATATAGAGGTAAAAGAGAAGCATGTCCATTGTTCACATGTTGAAGCGAAACCAGATGGTTTCCCTTGGTATTTTGACAAAAAGAAGTATTTGGAGACCGGGACTTATCTTGAGAATGCAACGTTCAACCAGAAGAAATCAATGCACCTTATGACTAACAATTTCTTTCCAAGTAAGGAAATCCTTTCTAGAAGGACTCCAGATTTAGGTCTTCTCAGATGTGTTGATGCTAGTGAAGCTGCGAAGTTTCTGGAATAAATAAATGCTGGACTTTGTGGTACTCACATGTAGGGATCACTTTGGGAAAAAAGATTCTCCGAGCCGGTTATTTTTGGATGACTATGGAGCATGATTGTTGCAAGTTTGTGCAGAAATGTCATAAATGTCAGGTGCATGGAGATTTATCTGAGTGCCACCTCATGAACTTAATGCCATGAGTTCACCTTGGCCATTCGTAACTTAGGGCATGGATGTCATTGGTCCAATAGAGCCAACCGCCTCTAACAGACACAGATTTATCTTGTTTGACATTGACTACTTTACCAAGTGGGTGTGAGCAACTTCGTATAAATCGGTGACCAAGAAAGTTGTAGCTGATTTTGTTCGCAACAATTTGATATGTAGGTTTGGAGTACCGAAATCCATCATTACTAATAATGGAGCGAATCTCAACAGTCATTTGATGAGAGAGATATGTGAGCAATTGAAGATCACTCATCGGAATTCAACATCCTATCGTCCCCAAATGAACGGGGCTGTTGAAGCCACCAACAACAACATCAAGAAGATTTTGAGGAAAATGATCGACAATAACAGAGGTTGGCATGAGATGTTGCCATATGCTTTATTGGGTTACAGAACGACTGTCAGAACGTCAATTGGAGCTACTCCATACTTGTTAGTATATGGAACAGAAGCAATTATACCTGCCAAAGTTGAAACACCTTCATTGAGAATCATCCAGGAAGCTGAATTAAGTGATGCTGATTGGGTTCGCAAGCGGTGTAACACCTCGTGGCCTAAAAAGGTAAAAACTAACCAATATTTCAGAACTTCCAGGTGCCACCCACGAGGGCTAACCATGACCCATGGTCAGACCCATGGTCTGCGAGCCAGCCTCATGGATGGGCACCCTGGGTGGCAGTAGGAGGCAATGAACCACGGCCAGGACCCACGCCCCATGGATGGGTCCACGGCCCATGGTTTTGGCTCCGTAGGCCCATGGACCAAAAATCAAGTCCCATACCATGAAACACGGTTGACAAGGACAGATCGTAGGTCCATTAACGGTCCGTCGATCGTGGTCTCGTGGTTGGTCACTGGACTATTATTTTAAGGACTTAAGGGTCTTTTCCGGTTTTAATTAACTTGAAGTGGTGTCGTTTTTCCTACATCTAGACCACCTATATAAGTATTTTTAATACCCAAAATCTCCCATTTAATTCATTCTTCTTAAATCCCAAAAGAAAACCAACTTCTCTCAAATATTCTCTCTCAAGAACTTAAAGAAGAAGCAGAAGATTTCACCTAGGGATTCAAGCTAAGGATCAAAATTCTCCATTGAAGATAGGCAATTGGACTTGAGGTTTGATAGCTTTCATCCATGGGTTCCTTTTACCCATGGAGTCTCCAAATTCCTCTATTTCAAATTGTAGGATTCCCCAATTAGCTAGAGTTTTCCTTAAACATCGTGGTTCTTTTGATTATTGATCTTAATTGTTTAATTATGTTTAAATATGAATGAATTGATGATTTGCAATGCCTTTATTATGTTTCTCCCATGAACCCATGCAAACCCCCATGTTTTCCAATTGTGATCTCATATAGTTGGGCTGTTGATTATGAAAGAGTATTTTTATGATCTAAAGCATGAAGTAATATAATTTACTTGAATTTATGATAAAATCTCTATCTAATGTTAGAATTATAGATTTGGTGATTGAAAGTAGCTTTGAACCTTGAAAGGGCAAAGTGTGAGCTTATGCATGATCTTACGAAACCTATGTAAATGTTTTAAGGGTGATTTGATAGTAAAGTGCCAAGGTTGTTGTTATTGTTGTGTTGTTAAAAGGATATTCTCATAAAACACTTACAACCATGATGTGAAAGGTTTTATCACATAGAAACGATTCTAAGTTTGAAAGGATACTCACTTAATTAATTGAATCAATTAATAAGAGCTATCCTAATGAACTAGTTGGATTGGAAAAATGACATGCCTTTCCATGGATTATGAGAATAAGTAAAAAAATACTATTCCGTGAGAATTAAGCTTAGCACCGATTGGATACTGACCTTGAGATGGAAGCTCTCCCGTGAGTAGAGGCTGGGTTTCTAGAAGAAGTCTCATGAGATGGAAGCTCACTCATGACTAGAGGTCGGGTTTCTAGTAGCAATCTCATTATCCCATAACTATGTGCCCCCATAAGTTGATTAGATAGTGGATCCACTTAAGCTAGATGTCCATGGGCTACCTTTGGTAAGTAGAACAACCCTTTTCGGTGTGGGAGACAACGGGTGATCATGTTTTAGCTCACATGGTCTCTATGTCGCTTAAGGCTAATTCTGCCACAACAAATTGACTAATGAACTAAGGTTACTTAAAGAAGTATCTTATATGTGCTCAAGGACTTAAAGATGATTTAGCTTGCATTCACCATGATGTTATTACCTATGTTTTCCAACTATTTCTATTATGATGTTTAAACTTGGTAAATTGCTTATCATGAAATCAAATGTCCTTTTTAGCATGCTTTAAATGTTTTTATGCATATTTATCATACTTAGTGCATTTCTGTACTAACGCATACTCTTGCCTACATTTTTCCAAAATGTATGGTCCGACATGCAGGGTTTCCATTCTAGTGGCTACAACTTGGACTTTGACCTATTTTCGAGCTTGGTGAGTCCTCATGGTTTGAGGACAAATTTCCTTATCGTAGTTTCACTTTCGTATTTACTTTTTGGACATGATGTATGGGATAGTCCCACTTTTATTCGATTGTAATGGATGGCTATGTTGAGGCATGAGTTAGACTTCCGCTTTTCTATACAAATGTTTCAGACTTAAATGTTGTTTTATTCTTTATTGTTCTAATGCTTTATGTTATAAGGACTAAGTGGCTTGTATGGAGTCCTTCAGGATTCTATACGCCATGTTACATCTAGGGGGTACCCCTGGGTCTTGACAAACTTGGTAATCAGAGCACAAGGTTTAGAATGATTCTAGAATGATGTCACATAAGCCACGTATAGTAGAGTCTTGTTCATGAATGTGAAGTGCGCTATATTTATGAATGAGAGGCTATAAGATGATTAGGAAACTCCACTTCTTTAATTACTCCTAAGTCATTCCATAGAGTTTAACTCTATAAAGTCTCTCTTCTAATTCTTACCTTATGCTCTTCAGGATATGTCTTCTCGAAGGTCTAATACTAGAAGGAATGTGAGAGAGAATGCAGAACAAGGAGCTCTTCCAGCCCCGATAGATCCTTCGATTGGGAATGCGATAAATGCAGAAGTTAGGTCGGCTTTTCAAATGTTAGCTAAAGCTTTGGTGACTCAAGCCAATAGAGAGGTTGTAGCTCCTATGAATCCTAATGTGAATTCGGCGGCTTCAAGAGTGAGGGATTTTTCACGGATGAACCCTCCCAAATTTTATGGCTCCAAAGTGGAAGAGGATCCTCTAAGGTTTATCGACAAGGTCTATAAGGTACTTGCTATTATGGGGGTGAATCCAGAAGAGAAGACGGAGTTAGACGCTTACCAATTGAAAGATGTTGCTCAAGTGTGGTATGATCAATGGAAGGGAGAGAGAATGGTGGGAGCGGGTCCTTTAGAGTGGAAAGTGTTTAAATTGGCATTTCTTGAGTGGTTCTTTCCCCTAGAGTTGAGGGAAGCTATGGTTCAAGAGTTCATTAACCTTTATCAAGGAAGTATAAGTAGGAATGAGTATGACGTAAAGTTCACTCAATTATCCAAGTACGCTCCAACTATGGTGGTAGATTCGAGGGCTAAGATGAGTAGGTTTTTGACGAGCGTGCCCTACATGGTAGAAAAAGAATGTCGTACAACAATGCTCCTTCATGATATGAATATCTCACGTCTTATGGTGTACGCCAAACAAATTGAGGAGTCAAAACTCAAGGAGAAGTCTAGAGAGGTAAAAAGGGCCAACACTAGTGATGGTAATTTCTCACATGCTAGATCCGATGGACATGATCGTCCTAAGTTTCATCAAGGGTTTTTCGGTCAAGGTTCCTCTAATGCTCCACCTAAGTTTAACAAGGATTTGGTGTCTAACCTTAAACCTCAAGGAGGTAATGGTGGTGGATCTTCTATGGCTAGGTCTACATGTGCTAAATGTGGGAAGAAACATGATGGTAAGTGCCTAGCCGACACCGATGGATGCTTTAGTTGTGGAAAGAGTGGTCACAAAATGAGAGATTGCCCTATGCTTTTGGAAAAGGGAAGGGAAGGCAATCAAGCTCCTCCTAGCGGTTCAAATTCCAATGCTCAAAAGCAAAACCGCTACTATGCTTTCCAATCCCGAGGTGACCAAGAGAGTTCCCCGGATGTAGTGACTGGTATGTTACAAGTTTTTCAACATGATGTATATGTCTTGTTATATCCCGGTGCTACTTTATCTTTTGTGACACTCTATGTGGCAATAAGGTTTGATGTTCCCCCAAAAGTGTTATTAGAACCTTTTTTTGTCTCTACTCCTGTTGCTTGTTATGCCTCTATTGATTGTAGAACCTGAGTGGTCATATTTCAGTTTCTAAATGATCCTATCCTAGAGTGGAAGGGGGGAAATTCTATGCCTAGAGGTCAATTTGTGTCTTACCTTAAAGCTAGGAAGATGATCTCGAAAGGTTGTTTTTACCATATTGTGAGGGTGAGGGATGTAGATTCCGAAACCCCTTCTCTTAAATCGGTTCCTGTAGTTAAAGAGTTTCCATAAGTTTTCCCCGATGATTTGCACGGTATTCCTCCTGAGCAGAAAATAGACTTTAGTATAGACCTTCTCCCAGATACGCAACCTATCTCTATTCCTCCTTATAGAATGGATCGGGTGGAACTTAAGGAGTTGAAATATCAATGGAATGACTTGTTGGATAAGGGCTTCATCCGACTGAGTATCTCTCCATGGGGGTGCTCCCGTGTGGTTTGTTAAAAATAAAGATGGGTCTCATCGAATGTACATTGATTATCATCAATTGAATAAAGTGACCATTAAATACAAATAACCTCTTCCTAGAATTGATGACTTGTTTTACAAACTTCAAGGCGATAGTTATTTCTCAAAAAATGATCTTTGTTCGGGTTATCACCAGTTGAGGGTGCGAGGGGATGATATTCCAAAGATGGCTTTTCGAACCCGGTATGGTCACTATGAGTTTTTGGTTATGTCGTGTGGGTAGACTAATGCTCTGGCACCATTTATGGATTTGATGAATAGGGTGTTTAGACAATACCTTGATATGTTCGTAATTGTGTTTATTGATGATTTTTTGATCTATTCAAGGAGTGAGGATGAACATGTGGACCATTTGAAAATTGTGTTGCGAGTTCTTAAGGACCAACAAATTTTTGCAAAGTTTAGCAAGTGTGAATTTTGGTTAAGGTCCGTAGCTTTCCTTGGTCATATTGTGTCAAGCAAGGGGATTCAGGTAGATCTTAAGAAGATGGATGCGGTCAACAGTTGGCCTAGACCTCTAACTCCTTCCGACATTAGAAGCTTTTTGGGTTTGGCCGATTACTATAGAAGGTTTATTTAGGGATTTTCTTCCATTGCTTCTCCTTTGACGACTTGGACTCAAAAGAAGGCTAAGTTTGTATGGTCGGAACCTTGCGAGAAAGGTTTCCAAGAGTTGAAACATAGACTTACTTCCGCTTCGGTGTTGACCTTACCGAAAGGTATGGATGGTTTTGTGGTGTATTGTGATGCCTCTAGAGTTGGGTTGGGATGCGTTCTTATGAAAAATGGTTAGGTGATTGCCTATTCTTCAAGGCAACTTAAGATCCATGAGAATAATTATCCTACCCATGACCTTGAGTTAGCGGCGGTTGTGTTTGCCTTAAAAATATGGAGGCATTATTTGTATGGGGTCCATGTGGATGTTTTCATTGATCATAAGAGTCTACAATATGTGTTTAGTCAAAAGGACTTGAATCTTCACCAAAGAAGGTGGCTAGAACTATTGAAGGATTATGACATGAGTGTCATTTATCACCCCGGTAAAGTTAATGTGATAGCAGATGCTCTTAGTAGATTGTCAATGGGTAGTGTCGCACATGTAGATGAAGAAAATAAAGAGTTGGTTTGTGATGTTCATAGGTTGGCCCGATTAGGTGTTCAACTAGTGGATTCCACCAAGGGTGGTGTCATGGTCCACAATGGGTCCGAATTGTCTTTTGTGATGGATGTAAAGGCTAAGCAAGGCCTTGATCCAATATTGGTAGAATTGAAAGAGGCGGTACTCAAAAAGTCCATTGAGGCTTTCTCCCAAGGGGGATATGGGGTACTTAGGTATCAAGGTCGGTTATGTGTTCCGAATGTTGGTAACTTGAGAGAACAAATTTTAGAGGAAGCCCATAGTTCTCGATATTCTATTCACCCAGGAGCCACCAAGATGTATCGTGATCTATGGGAAGTCTATTGGTGGAATGGGATAAAGAAAGATATTGCGGGATTTGTGGCCAAATGTCCTAATTTTCAACAAGTGAAAGTTGAGCACCAAAGGCAGGGAAAGTGAAGAGTTTGAAAGTTTAAACCTTTGGCCTTATAAAAACCGTCCAGTTCTTGCCCATTCGGCGACATTAGTCGTGCTCGCTGACCCACTCGGCAACATGCCGAGTGGTCACTTAACTCGCCGAGTTTTACAGGACCCTCAGTTGAGTTGTGGGTCTAAACAGCGATATAGATCGCGATCTCTGACCTGGTTGGCGACTCACCAATAATTTCCTAGGCTCGTCGAGTTTTATAGACTCCAATATAAAATTATCTTGAGTCCAACGGCGGTCTGGGTCGGGGTCGCCGACCTCTTCGATGATGCGCCGACTGGACCTTTGGCTCACCAATTTGCATTTTTCAATCACTTTCCATACGTCGACCTATACAAACAACACACCATTATTTTTTAAAGAAAAAATAAAGTGGTCAAACCTTGGGTTACCTCCCAAGAAGTGCCTTAGTTAACGTCGTGGCACGACCCAAGTCCACACTCAATCTCTATTTTTGGGGTTGACCTTAGTGTCACTAAGTAACCCCTCTTTTTTGTTTGGGTGGAGATGAGGCCATACATGACCGACGAGGTTTTCAATTAGCTGGATAGATCTTGAGTGAGAGCCAATCATCTGATTTAGCACTTCAACATTATCCTTTATCTCTTCTAACACTCTATCATGCTCATTAACCTTTTGGAGAATGATTGAGAGAATTCCTTCGACACGTCTACCCTCATCGTCCTTAGGCCTTCTTCGCTCATGAGAAGGGATGTATCTATTCTTCCTTTTGCATTGGACTTCAATCCCCATTATATTTTTGGTCAACTCATCTAGCTGCGTTATTAGTGTGGTCAACATGAAGTCCTTCTCTATTTCTTGGTTTGTTTAAGCCATGTGATCAAGGAATTGGGCTGCTATCATATAGGGTTGTTGTGCAATACCACCCGGGATGAGTTGATCAGCCAACACCTTGTTCCCAGGACCAAGACTTCTATAAAACCATTCAAGGAGGACTACATCAGGAATTTCATGAGTTGGTCATTGAACCAGCAGTGCTTTAAACCTTAGCCACGACTCATGAATTCGTTCACCTTCCAATTATTTGAAGGTTAGGATGCGATCCCTGAATATCATCACTTCTAACAGAGGAAAATCCATTTTTTCGCAATTACTGCCCGACATGCTCACCTCCTCTATTTCAAAGCACAAGCACACAAAACAAAACTAAAAATTAAGTAAGTATCACTATAACTTACAAGAACAAAATTCAACTTAACTAAAAATTCTCAAGTAACACCACTCCCCGACAGCGGCACCATTATGATTTCACGTATCAGGACACTTCATCCAATACTAAGTGCCAACAATCGTGAGTAGTAATATAACCCAACTAGTGAGTTGGGGTTGAGTCCCAAGGGAGTGGTTCTTACTCGAGAATCAATAGAAAAGCATAAATATGCTCAAATCAATCATAGCTAAAAATATTTACGAATAAAAGCATGGTTTAAATTATAGGTGACATAAGTGTCACATTTCAAGGGGTTTTTTGTATTATCAACTAAAGCAACAACTAACACAAAAATACGAATATAGAGACGACATTCTTGGGATGTGATAGGATTATGCGCTATAAACAACCGGATAATTGTAATTCATAGTAAACAACAACAAATTGGTGAATAAGCTAGAATTTAGTGAGGGTAAGCTTTCTCTCGAACAATTTACCCCGAATAAAATTGGTTTCTCTCGAATACCAATAAGCAAAAATGAAGCACAACCTCCACTTTAGTCCATTCACTCTCTCGAACTGAATGTGTGGAAAAGGGTTTAGGATTCACTCTCTAAATCTAGTCCACCATTTGGACCCCCACATTAACTAGAGGTCCTGCAAAACTCGGCAAGGTAAGTGCCCACTCAGCGTGTCGCCGAGTGGATCGACGAGCAAAACTAATGTCGCCGAATGGGCGAGAACTGGACGGTTTTTTAAGGCCAAAGGTTTACACATCCAACTCTTTCACTTTCCCTCACTTTTGAACTTCCCAAACTCACATCCGCACTTTAGTATTCTATATTTCTTGAATTTTTATCGCATTTTAGTCGTTGATTGTGTATTCGGAGTTGGATTTATTTTCCGCCTAGCATTTCAAATCTTAATTATTCGGTATCTAAGGTTGGTTTTCCCCAAATTTATTTTTAGAAATCTTTACTCATTTGCAATGATCTTAACTTAGTGATGTATGCTAGGCCTCTCTGAGCATAATTGTGTTTATGTGTGCCTTTGTTAATTTGAATAGTTTGCCCATATTGCCTGTAATGTTGAATTCCTGAGTTTTTGTACCTTAAAATTGGTTAAAAATTGTGGGGTTCTGCTTGCATGTTGTTGGGTCTAGTCGGGTAAAGTCTAAGTAGCCCGAATTTATGCCAAATGATGTATTTTTCCCAATGATGGAGTGGTTGATGTCATTATTAAGGGCAAAAGTCATCAAATAGCCAAATTTGGCCAAACCGGGAGAAGTCTGAGTATCCCGGAGGCTTGGGAGTAATGGGCCTTCATTTAATTTTATGTGTGCATGTTTTGATTTTGTTTTCGGGGGCTGTAGGGTTGAATTTGAGAATTTGGGTTGAAAGTAGGCACGTTGGGTCATTTGGCAAGCTGGGTCGACCTCGCCCAACCACTCGACGGTTCGCCAAAGTTCCCCATATCACTTTTAATTTCATGCTAAATGTGAAGTTTGGTTCTGTAAATTTTTGCGAGAAGCCTGAGGTCGCCAAATGCACTCGACGACTCACCGAAAGTCTTTCTTGATCACCCTTTGTGTGCGTTTTTGACCCTTAATTGCACTGTAACTTTCGGTGGGCTGGTTCTTCCTCGCTGAATGCTGTCAGCAATTAGCCGAAAGGCCTTCCCATCGTCGACATGCTAAAATTTTCTATTCCATTTTGAGCCAATCCTTTCGGTGATCCCGGTCTATCTCACCAAAGATATTTGGTGACTCACCGACTGGTTCGGCGAGTTTTTCTGCAACTACTTTTTTGTGCTTTTACTTGAAATGTTTCTAACTTTTCCTGATGTTTTACAGATATGGCAAGGACAATCAGCGACATGCCACCCCGCAAAAGAGCACGGGGTATTGTGATAAATGAAGGGGGAGCGAATCCTCCCAAAAAGGGAAGAACAGAGCCTTAAACGGGAGGTCAGAGCAAAGGCAAGAGGCCCACATCTGAAAGAGAGGC
The DNA here is from genome assembly GCA_029582445.1 of Solanum paucissectum. NCBI lineage: Eukaryota > Viridiplantae > Streptophyta > Magnoliopsida > Solanales > Solanaceae > Solanum > Solanum paucissectum. The sequence goes on from JAJONZ010032893.1 coordinate 24,806, forward strand.
TGCTGACTCCCGGGCTGCTTTATCTGAGCCTGAAGATGACCAACCATTACAGTCTCAGAGGGATGAGATCCATGCTAGATGTCACCCTGACTCAGCTAGAGTCCCTTCAGCTTCCACCCCAGCAGGTTCAGTGCCAGCTCCGACACCTTCTGTGGCTCCAGTGCCACCAGTAGCACCTCCTTCCAGGATTATCAACAGGTTGAAAGGTGATGGATTGCGAACTATCCTCGAGAAGAAGTTGCTATCTACAGAGGGTCTTGAGGGCAAATACTTCGGGGTGAGGGACAGCCTCCACTTCCATCGGTTTGAGCAGTTCACTAGGCCCCGAGGCCCCTATATTCCTTCCTGGGTATGTGAGTTCTATACAACGTATGGTGACTTAGTCCCGAAGAGCAAGAAGTAGGCCAACGAGTTAAGACTGGTTAAGTTGGTTATGGTCCGAGGAAAGAAAATTGGGTGCAGTAGTGAGTACATTAATACCGTACTTGAAAGGGGGTATGACTTTGACTACCCCAACTGGGCTACCACTACAACATCATTGGATGAGCTCAAGGGCTAGCTGGTGCTGCTCATCTCAGACACCACCCCAAGGTGAGTAGAGGCAGGAGTCCCGATCGAGCAGAGGGACTTGAGTGTAGCTACACGTTATTGGTTTGGATTCATCAGCAACTCTATTATGCCTTCCCAAAATGAATCCGTTCTCCGTCATCCTAAGGTGGCCTGCCTTGGGTCGATTATTTCTAGGAAGAGCATTGACATGGGGCTTGTTATTGAGCAAGAGATGGCCATGAGGGCCAAAAAAATGCAGACCTCACTTTCATTTTCAGTCTTGATAACCGAGTTGTGCCGGTGTGCTGGAGTGTCCCGGGATGATATGAGAGATATAGAGGTTACCCCTTCTTCCTCTACTGACATCTGGCGTATTGAGGTCGAGTACGCACGAGAGGAGGCCGACAGGAGGAGAGCAGCTCTAGTGGATATATCCCCAGAGGTGGACATTAATTCGATACCTGCAGAGGCATCTTTGCCTACTCTGACCTCTGGCCTTCAAGTACATCTGCTCCTACCTCTTTTTCATAGGCTCCAGGTGCTTCCACCTCCTCCCAGCCTGCCAAGATTACTCAGGCCATAATACTGAAGATGGGGCACTTAGCCCACTCGGTTGATGTGAGGTCTACTAGATTGGAGGTTGATGTGCCATAGATGATTGAGGCTGCCATTTTAGCTACACTGTCCCCCTTAGGGCTTTTGTTGATGATTTAACTGCGAGAGTCACGACTTGTGAGAGTAGACAGGGGGAGACCTCTGAGGTTATGGCTTTGAAAGCTGAAGTAGCAGATTTGAGGGAGGATGTAGACTATCTAAAGTCTACTGACTTTACTTTACTACTGGAGTCTGGGGATGATGTGGATGCTCTTGAGACTTTAGAGATTCCTCCGGCTACCACTGGAGATATACATAGGGATGGCACAGCAACTAATAAGTCAGATGCAGAGATCGACGAGGAGAAGATTGAGGTGAGAGAGGAGAGTATTTATGGAAATTTACTAGATCTTGAGGAGACGATTGTATAGTCGATGATTCAGACATCACTGACAGACACGTCCATGGTAGCTCCTAGTGGACCCACTACTTCTAAGATAACTCTGGGCACTGATGCCCTGACAGATGGAGCGACTGCTTAGACAGGATCCCTCTTTACCTCCCTCTCTATCTTATTTTTATTTGACTTTTGATTATTTTATTATTTGCATTTGAGGACAAATAGCTTTTCTTTGTGGTGGGGTGAGGCCCACCTTGTGTGATTATTGTTCTGTTTATATATTTGGGTTTTTGAGATATAAATTGTGTTTAGCACTGTATTTTGTAGATGATTGAGCTTGTGGCTCCTTGTTTTAATTGTAAACGATTTTTGACCCTTCCAAAAAAATTCAATTTTTTTTGTGCCACCTTTTGTTTGTGTTTGAATGTGGTTGTTCTCTTACAAATTTGAGTATCGGTCTTGATCAATACCGAAGACTTAAATAATGCTCATAATCGAACAAAAATGAATGTGCGGCTACGATGAGGCCAAACGAAGTTGCATAGGCAATATGTGAACTTTTTTCATCTCGTTGTGACTTGCCAATTTTCTAATTGAGTCTCTTGTGATGAACATTACACACTAGAAAAAGTGTGGAGTCCTGTGTGACATTGGTGTCAATGCCTTGTGTGATGAGCTTACCGTGAACCATGTGTGATGAAACCTAGAATTTACTCAGTTGGTCCGGTTGACTAAGTGATGCAATCTCTTGAAATGATCTTAGGCAACTTTCAAGAGTGTGAAACCATTTGACTTTATACCTCTTTTGTTGCCTACCTTGTGAGTGTGTGATCTTTGCTTGAACACCCATTGAGCCTGAACCTTTTTTCTTGGAAGAAACTTAATGAAATTGTGACCTTTCTTTATTCATTACCCATAATCCTCATGATTTGTGGTTTGTTTGAATAGCCAACTTAGGCCAACAACCTAAGTTGGGGGTGTTGTGAAAAGAGAAGGTTAATCAAGAAATGTAAAGAAGTCCCCTTAACCGATGATTTTGAGAAAGATGGAACCCCTCCATACAAAAAAAAAGAGGAAAAGAAGAAAAAAATGAAAAAGAAAAAGAATGAAAAAGTTGTGGAATAAAGTTCTGACAATGCAAAAATAAATGGGGTGTCCAACAATCCATGGAAAGTGAATAATGGGGTGATTTTTGAGAATGAATGAAAACGATGAAGAAAGGGAAGAAAGTGTTGTTCACACCACATATCATGAGGATTACAACCAATGAGCCTAAATGACCATACCTTTGCACTCAACCCCATTACAAGCCTTGAAAAGACCTTTTTGATCTTGAGTGAGCTAAAACAATTGTTGATTGGAAAATAAGGGCAAACCTATGGGTAGAGTCATGCATTGTGTTAATCTTTGTGAGTGTGAGTGTTGATTGTGATTCCGAAGCTATAACTTGTTGAACTATTGTGTGTGAATATGAAATCATTCTTTGTGTGAGGGCATTTGAGTACCTTTATTGAGCTTGAACTTGCATTTGAAGCAAGTATTGTGAACTTGAGATTCTTTGATAATGGTGAGTCACAACTTGAATCTTTGAGTGCACAATTGATCCTTGCATGAGTAGGTTGAGTCTTTGTGTGTGCATTCATGATTGAGTCTTGTGTAGCACTGTTTGAGACATCCTTTTTGAACTGCTGAACTTGAGTTTTACTTGAGGACAAGCAAAAGTTTAAGTTGGGGGTGTTGATGAGTCCATGATTTGGACTCATTTAGGGCTTTATTTGGATAGATTTAGTGTCCTCGAATGTTTATTTTGTGCCAATAAGTGATGTAAAATCCTTGTTTTCCAGGTATTTGGATTGAGGAACAAAGTATAGACACTAACGAGCAAAAAGGAACAAGGTAGCTAAAAGAACGAAGAAAAGAAGGTCTGTTGATCGCCTAATCCATTGGGTGAATCGCCGAGTGGCTATTACCTCGCCTAAAGTTCCAGCGTGACAAGCCCTGAAGGAGTAAATCAAGTCGGCAAGAAAAAGGAGAAGTCGGCGAGTCGCCAAACGGTTTTGCGATGTAGTGTTGGATCGCCCAAAGTTACAGAACTTGAGGATGTTGAAGGACAAAGCAAAAAGGCGATGGAACTGACCAAAGGTAGATCACCGAGTTGATTGGCGATCCTGACTTACTGCGCCGAATGGTCCTTCACAACATATTTTTGGTGACTATAAATACAATTTCAAACATTATGTTTAGTATCAAATTTTATTCTGAACATTCATTAGAGTAATTTTTGAGTTCTGAACTTAGAGTATTGAGATAATATTTTCCTTAGCTTTGAAGAATTGAAGTTTTCCATTTTTGAGAAATTGGAAGTGGGTCTTGAGATCCTTCAACCTTGACCTTTGTAAAGATAAAATTAATCTTACCCAGTTGATGGAAACACAATTTGGTAACGATTTTTATCTTTTTATGATGTCTAGCTAAAACCCCAATTCTTAGAGTGTGATTATGTGATTATGGGTTGATTTATCTTGTGGGTATTGTTAATTGTTAGTGTAATTGCTGTTTAAAAGTGATTTCAATCAGTAATTGTGGTTCAATTTAAAGGGCTGTAGTTGCAAATGCAACTCTACCTTCGTGTTTTTGGCTTGCTCGAGAGAGAGGTTTTAAAACCAAGATTACTGATTTAATGGTCTGTGGGTATTGTGTTGTCATGGGTTCAGCTCGAGAGAGTGAATCCTTAAACCTTTTCCACACATTCATCTCGAGAGAGTGAATGGACTAAAGTGTAGGCTGTTCCTAATTGTTGCTTATTCGTGTTCGAGAGAAACCAACTTGATTCGGGGTAAATTGTTCGAGTGAAAGTTTATTCCCACTAAAGTCTAGATTATTCACTGATTTACAGCTATTTACTAATAGTTACAATCACCCACATATCTATATTAGCCTATAATCCAATCACATCCCAAGAACCCGTCTCATTATTTGTTAATTTGTGTTATTTGCTGCTGTTGAGTTGATAATTGCAATCAAAACCCCCCTATTATTTGACACTTGTGTCACCTTTAATTAGAATTATTTTTTATTCTTAAATGTCTTTACCTTTGATTGACTAGAACATATTCAAACTTTGCTCTTGATTCTCAAACACGTACCACTCCCTGTGGGATTCGACCCCAACTCATTTAGTTGGGCTATATGCTGACTAATGATCATTGACTTTTATAACTGTTGACACCCAATTTTGACCCTCCCTGATAACAATTAATTTTCGAGCTCCTTAATTTTCAAGCGATTTAAAATAATCGACTTTACAAAGTTCAAAATGTTTTTCAAGTTAGCTTTAAATAGTTTAGTCACTTCTTATAATTTTTAAATAATATATATGTTTACATAATTATTTATATAATTAGCATGTTTTATGAATGTTCGAAAATTGTATCAAATGATTTTTAGCTTTATTTAAATGTTTGGTTATTTAGTCGTTCATATTATAAATTAATTAGTTTATAATTAAGTAAATTATTTTATTCCGTTAAGATTGAAGAGCTCATAAATTAATTATTTTAATTTTTCTTATTTGAATTCTAACCGAATCTTCTAAATATAATTCTTTTGATTACCTTTTTAATTTGCTGGTTAAATCGTTAATTAAATTTTGGCCAAGATCTAACATGTTATTTCCAACCCATTAGATGACCAAATTTGGGCCTTTCATATTTCCAACAACCCTTTCCACTTCAGCAGGCCTATGTCTTTATTTCCTGCCCAACTTGGGTCACAATTAACCCATCAACAATGACCCATT
>JAJONZ010032894.1:0-25686 GCA_029582445.1 Solanum paucissectum
CATAAGTGGGTCAAACCACACAACATCAATTCCCATACTATAGACTAGAAGTTAGGTCAACTTACCAATTCTCCAAGCCATGATCACCATGGATCAATACTCAAAAATTCATAACCAATTGAGATAGATAGAAATAGGAATCAACAATGTAATTCAATAACATTAACATAATCTAAGTACAATTCCATAAACAAAGGGATCAACCCATAACTTTTCCCATAAGGCCATAATTCTCAACTCATCAATATACCAACAATTCAACATGAATAAGTATATATAAGCATAGGAAACATCAATTCTAATATAAGCATAATTTCACCAATAGAAATCATATTCACAAAGACCCACATTATAGGCCAATTTTTAGAGAATTAGGGGATCATGGGTTCTTCAAGAATTCCTTTGAAAATTATCTTAAAAACCTTAATTCCACATCAATTCATCAATAGAATGATTTAGAAAATCGTTTGACAAAGGACCCATGTTTAGATTGAAAATTTGAAATTTTGGTCTTTGAATCACTTTTGAAAATCTTTGATAGAACTCCTTGAATGAAAGGTTATTCAAGAATCAAGAGTTACCATACCTTAATTATTGAAGACCCATGAAATTGAAAAAGAAATCAGTTGAAAACCTATCTTCTAGCTTGAGCTTCATCAAGGTCTTCAATGGAGGTTTGAGAGAATCTATTTTTTAGAGGGAAGGGTCAATTGAAGAATGGGGTCTAATTCTAGGTTTTGGGGGTTTTAACCAACTTAAAATACCCTAAAATAGGTATAATAACCGTTTAAAATAATTACCCAAAGTACCCAAACTACCCTTCACTTAGTTGGACCATTTAAACAAGTCAAACTTGAGTTCTATTTTCGCAGATTTCATCGGGAATCAAGTTCACGACGCGGAGGTGGTCCCGCAAGTTTCTAAAAATAAATTCTGAGACAGTAGAGTCTGCGACATGTACGCGACGTGGACCAAACTTTTTCGCCCTTGGTGGATCTGGTCCGCGACGCGGAGCCACTCCCTCCAAGAACAACTTGCAAGCTTCCTTGGCAGCTTGCTTGGCCAAGGGTTGGGGTTCTCTTTGGGGACCCTTAGGGTGGTCCCGGGGAATCGTATTCGAACGTTTTGACCCTAAAAACATTTATTAAGACACTAGGGTCAACTCCACTGATTTTAGACTCCAAACAACACATAAAAACATGTACAACATACTAGAACACACCAACACGTAAAATACTAGTTTCAGAACGTCTTGGTCGTCCCTTGACGTTTGACTTCCAAACTCTTTAAAACTGACTTAAAAGGATATTATTCATTATTTTAACAAGTTATTAATGCATAAAACCCATGTGAGGCTCTACTTTATCCTACTTCATTTTGAGGGGTGTTACACTAATTGTGCAAAATGTTGTAGAAAGCATGATGGGATGTGCCTTGTTGGTATCGATGGGTGTTTTAGTTGTGGGAAGATTGGCCACAAGATGAGAGATTGTCCAATGCTTAAGGTTAGGGGAAAGGAAGATAAACAAGCTCTTCCAAGTGGTTCACACTCTAATGTCCAAAAGCAAAACCACTTTTATGCTCTTCAATCCCGAGGTGACCAAGAGAGCTCCCCGGATGTGGTGAACGATATATTAAAAGTCTTTTCAATTGATGCATATGCCTTGTTAGATCCCGGTGCTACTTTGTCTTTTGTGACACCTTTTATGGCCATGAAGTTTGAAATACTCCCCGAAGTGTTAGTAGCACCATTTTCGGTCTCTACCCCGGTTGGTGACTCGGTGGTGGATAAAAGAGTCTATAGAAGTTGTCCCATAGAGTTACTTTGGTGGAATTGGTGGAGTTAGACATGTTAGACTTTGACGTGATTTTGGGTATGGAATGGTTGCATGTATGTTATGCCTCCATTGATTGTAGGACTTGGGTGGTTAGATTCCAATTTCCAAATGAGCATATTCTAGAGTGGAAGGGGGGAAATTATATGCCTAGAGGTCAATTTGTCTCTTGCCTTAAAGCTAGGAAGATGATCTCCAAAGGCTATATTTACCATCTTGTTAGGGTGTTGGATGTTGAGTCTAAAACCCCTTCTCTAAAGTTGGTTCCGATATTGAATGAATTTCTGGAAGTTTTCCCCTATGATTTCCCGGTATTCCTCCCGAGCGGGAAATAGATTTTGGTATTGATATTTTACTAAATACGCAACCTATCTCCATTCCTCTTTATAGAATGGCTCCGACGGAGTTACAAGAGCAACTAAAGGATTTGTTAGACATGGGTTTTATCCGACTGAGTATCTCTCCATGAGGTGCTACGATGTTGTTTGTTAGAAAGAAAGATGGGTCTCTTAGAATGTGCATCGATTATCGTCAATTGAATAAAGTGACCATCAAGAATAACTATCCTCTCCTTAGAATTGATGATTTGTTTTACCAACTTCAAGGGGCTAGTTATTTCTCTAAGATTGATCTTTGTTCGGGTTATCACCAATTGAGTAGACTCTCTCGAAAACTGTAAAAAGTTCTAATAATAATAGTGATATATCTTATACTAGGAATTTAAACAAGTATTTATAGTGTTTGAAAATTTGTACTGCAGCGGATCACTAAGTGAAGTTAGTGGGGATCGCCGATACACTCGGCGATCCGCCTTTTGGTCGATTTCATCGCCTTCTTGCTTTTGCCTTCAGCCTCTTCGCGCTTTGAGTCATTGGGTGATATGGTACTGCTTCACGAAACTATTCGACGACACGCTGACTGCTCCATTTCATTGCCAACTTGATCTTTCCCTTCAAGGCTCATCACACTGGAACAAAAGGCGATATCTAGGCAGATCGGTGACTCACCAACTGGGCTCGGCGATCCTCAATCCTTCATTTATTCGTTCTTTTCAGCCTCTTTGTTTCTTCTTGCCAAGTAGTTTTCATGCCTTGCCTCAAACTCTAAATACCTGAAACTTAAGGGTTTTCATCAGATATTGTGATAAAATATGCATTTGAGGACACTAATTCTATCAAAATATAGCTCTAAATGAGTCCAATTTGTGGACTCATCACAACCCCCAAAAGTAAAATCAAAGCATGCATAACTTGAATTAAAACTAGACCCATAACACCCATTACCCTGGAATACTCGGACTTCTACCGGTTTTGCCAAATTTGGCCAATTGATGACTTTTGCCCTTAAGAATGACATCACCCGCTCTATCATTCGGAAAATTACGTCGTTTGGCACAAAGACGGGTTACTTAGACTTCACCCAACTAAACTTAGCAACATGCAAGCACAACCCCACAAAATTTAATTCATTTTAAGGCACAATATTACAGGAATCTAACATTAAAGGCATTACGGGCAAGATTATCAAATCAAATCTAAAATTCAAATATACTAATCCTATCTAAGAGGCCCAACACACTTCAATCAAGATAAAATCATTGCAAATGAGTATAAATTCTCAAAAATAAACACGGGGTTCGGAAAACCAACCTTTGATGATGAATAATAAAGGATGAAATACTAGGCGACAAAGTAATCCACTCCGAACACTTAATCAACAACTCAAATATAGTAAAAACACAAGAAATAAAGAAAATACTAGGTAGGTGTGAGTTTGGGAAGATTAAAAGTGAGGGAAAGTGAAAGAGTTGGAAGTTTAAACTTTTTGCCTTTTAAGAAACCGTCCAGTTCTCGCCCATTCTGCGACATTAGTCGTGCTCGCCGACCCACTATGCGACACGCCGAGTGGTCACTTACCTCGTCGAGTTTTACAGTACCTCTAGTAAATCTGGGGGTCCAAACGGCGAACTAGACTTGGTCGGCAATTCGCCAATAATTTCCTGGGCTCACCGAGATTTACATACTCCACTTTGAAGTTGTCTTGAGTCCAACAACAGTCTAGATCGGGGTCGCCGACCTCTTCGGCGATGCACCGTCTGGACTTTCAGCTCGCCAACCTGCACTTTTCAAACACTTTCGACACTTCGACCTGCACAATCAACATACCATTAATTTAAACTCAAAAAGAAAGAAAATAAAACTTGGGTTGCCTCCCAAGCAGCGCCTTAGGTAACGTCGTGGCACGACGCAAGTCCTCCTTAAAACCTCATTCTTGGGTTGGCCATAGTGTCACTAGGCAACCACCCTTACTGTCTCAGGTAGTTTGAACGATAACCACCGCCTTGGTGGGCTAGGAAATTCACCCCTTCATTGTACAAAGCTTCAAACTTTGCCTTCTCAAGATTAGCACACCCGATAGCCACGACATTGACACCTCGAGCAGTAGCCCCCATGACATTTTTAGACAAAATGTCAAGTTATGTCATGATCTTGGCCATGTTCTGGTCCCTCTCTTGGTCTTTCTCCATTTGCTCCTTGGTCAGTTTAAATTTGAGAGGGGAGACTTGGTCTTCACGGGTATACCACGCCCAATTGATGGTAGACATGCCATCCAAAATTTGAGCTGCTACCACATAAGGTTGCTGCATCAAACCTCCTGGAGAAAGTTGGTCAACAACACCCTTATTTACCGAGTCAAGACTCCGGTAAAAATACTGCAGCAACACATTGTCCGGCAAGCCATGAGTTGGGCATTGAAGCACAACCTTCTTGAATCGCAGCTAAGTTTCATGAATTGGCTCACCTTTTAGATTCTTGAAGCTCTGAATATTGTCTCGAAGAGTCATCATCATCGAAGGAGGGAAAAATCGCACTAGAAATGCGGTAACCAACTCCTCCCATGAAGTGATTGATTCACGTGGCAATTCAACCAACCACTTTCATGCTTCTCCCATCAAAGAGAAAGGGAACAACCTCAACCGAACCGACTCTTGGGAATATTTTTGAAGGAGAATGGTCCACAAACATCAATAAAATTTCTAATGTGCTCATACGGATCCTCATGAGCTAAACCACTGAACAACCCCTTCAATTGCAAGAGCTGCAAATAGTACTTGTGATGTGGAACACCACATTCCCATCGGCCAGAGGCAAGCGAATGGCACCAATACCTCCCATGAGATGGGGGTTATTAGCATTAGGCTAATTGACATCGTTGAGGTTTCCGATGTCATCTTGATGGCCTACATGGCTGCCATTGCTGCCGTTCACACTCATACTTCCTGTTTCAATACACAAACAAGCAAAACAAAACTAAAATTAAGTAAGTACGATTATGACTAACAAGAACAAAATTCAACTTAACTAAAAATTCTCAAGTAACACCACTCCCCGGCAGCGACACCATTTTGATTAATAACGTTTCAAAGACACTTAATCCAATACTAAGAATCAACGATCGTTAGTTAGTAATATAACCCAACTAGTGAGTTGAGGTCGAGTCCCAAAGTAGTGGTTCGTACTCAAGAACCAATAGAAAAGTATAAATATGCTCAAGTCAATCATAGCTGAAAACATTTACGAATAAAAACAGGTTTTATATTTGGGGTGACACAAGTGTCAAATATCAGGGGGGTTTGTTTCAACTATCAGCAACAACAACAACTAATACGAAAATATCAAATACAGAGATAGGATTCTTGGAATGTGATTGGATTATGGACTAAGGTAGACAATCGGGTAATTAGAATTAATAATAAATAGCTGTAAATCAGTGAATAAGCTAGACCTTAGTGGGAATAAAGTTTCTCTGGAACAATTTACCCCGAATCAAATTAGTTTCTCTTGAACACCAATAAGCAGCAATTAAGAACAGACTTCGCTTTAGTCCATTCACTCTCTTGAGCTGAATGTGTGGAAAAGGGTTTAGGATTCACTCTCTCAAGATGAACCCATGACAACCCAACACCCATAGACCATCGATTCAGTAATTTTGGTTTTAAAACCTCTCTGTTGAATAAGACAAAAACATGAAGTTAAGATTGCATTTGCAACTACAACCCATTAAATTCACCCACAATTACTGAACAAAATCACCTTTAAACAACAATAAAACTATCAATTAACAATACCCAATAGCCAAATCAACCCATAATCACATAATCACACCCCAAGAATTGGGGTTTCAGCTAGACATCATAAAAAGGTAAAAATCGTTACCAAATTGTGTTTCCATCAACTGGATAAGATTGATATTGTATTTATAAAGGTCTAAGATAAAGAATCTTCAACACCACTTCCAATTTCTTAGAAATGGAAATCTTCAAATCTTCAAAGCTAAGGAAAAATGTCTCCAAAAACTCAGTTCTAAGCTCTAAACTTTTAAAACCGATGAAAAACTCCTCAATCTCATAAAGCTCCTTTAAATTAAATTTTTTAAAAGTATTTATAGTCACCGAAAATGTGCTGCGAAGGACCATTCGATACAATAAGTCGGGATCACCGATCCACTCGGTGATCCGTCCTTTGGTCAATTTCGTCGCCTTTCTGCTTTGGCCTTCAGCATCTTCAAGTTTTGTAACTTTGGGCGATATAGCTATGCATCACAAAACTGTTCGGTGACTCGCCGACTTCTCCTTTCTCTCGCCGACTTGATTTTCTCCTTCAGGCTTGACACTTTGGAACATTAGGCGAGACCTTGACCTGATCGGTGATTCACCCAATGGTTTAGGCGATCCTCAGGCCTTTTTTTCTTCGTTCTTTCAGCTGCCCTATTTTTTTTTGCTCATTAGTGTCCATGCTTTGTTCCTCAATCTAAATACCTAAAATTCAAGGATTTACTTTAGTTATTGGCACATAATATGCATTTGAGGACACTAAATCTATTAAAATAAAGTGCCAAATGAGTCCAAAATGTGGACTCATCATGCATCACTGAGTGGTTAGGCGTGGTCAACTAATACCGCTAAAAGGGCCGTGAACTGAAAGGTTTGAAAAGGCCAAACAGTTAAAATTTCAAAATCTTTTGCATTGTCTAATTTCTCACCCCGTACACTCTCACCCACACTTTAAATCTTCATTACTTTCCCATTTTATACACTTTTTGTGTTTGATTTCATGATCGTATTTTCATTACTTTGTCGCCTAGGTTATAAAATTCTCTATTCGGCATTCATTTGGTTTTCTGAACCCTGAAATCTCAATTATTAGTGGAACTCAAATGCTCTTGGTAAATTTTTGTTGTTGTGTGTTGGGTCTGTGTGTATCTCGTGTTTGATGCATTGATTTTCCTATTTTATGTTTAAAAATTGTGCCTAATTACTTAAAATGATGAATCCCCGTGTTTAATGCGTTAAATTTTAACTCTAAATTTTTGGGTTGCGGTTGTTTTATGTTGGGTCTAGTTGGGCAAAGTCTGAGTAACACAAATTGAGCCAACTGATGGAATTTTCCCAATGATGGAGTGGTTGACGTCATTCTTAAGTGCAAAGCAAAATGGCCAATTTTTGCCAAATTGGGGGAAGTTTAAGTACCTCGGAGGCATGGGTCTAGTTTTAATTGAGAGTGTGTGAGTTTGATTTTAATTACGGGGGTTACGGTCTTGATTTTGGGAAACAAGGTTGAAATTTGGCACGTTGGGCAGTTTGGTGAACTAGGTTGAGCTCACCAAACAATTCAGCGGTTCACCAACGTCCCCCTTTGATCGCCCCTAATTGCTTGATTTGGCTAATCTTAATCTGTAACTTTTGGTGGGAAGCCTTAGCTCGTCGAAAGGTTCCTTTGATTGCTCTTTCTGAGCCCCTAACCCCTAAAACACACTATAATTTTCGGCGAGCTAGTCTAAGATCGCCGAGTGGTAACAACGATTCGCTGAATGGCCCTGTACATCGCCAACATGCCTTATTTCAAGAAAATTTTCAAGCTGGTCCTCTTGGCTAACCCGATCTGGCTTGCCTAAGTGATTCGTTGACTTGCCGACTGGTTTGGCGAGTCTTTCCGCAACTTGAATTCTGCATTTTCTTGAATGATTTCTAACAATCTTTGATGCATTTTGCAGATATGGCTAGGAACTATTTGGATGAAAGTGGTATGTCACCCCAAAAATGAGCATGGGGTATTGTTATAAATGAGCGAGCCATTGTTTCCTCCAAAAAAGGCAAGAAAGCACCTCCTAAGGGAGGTAAAAGCAAGGGAAAAGGGCCCATAGCTGAGAGATCGGATCACAACTCCAATAGTGATGGGGAATCTTTTGATTCTCAGGCCTCATTCTCCGAGCCTGAGGATGAACAACCACTACAGACCTATCGAGCAGAGATTTGTGCAAGGGTTCGTAAAGGTCTATCTAGGATCCTAGAGTCTACCCCTCCCGTTGCTGATACAGTTCCAGCTCCGACACAGACAGTGGTTCCAGTACCACCAACTCACGGTCCTCCTTCCTGGTTACTCAACCGATTAATGGCCGAGGGATTGAGGACCATCCTATAGGAGAAAAGGTTGTCCATGGATGGCCTAGCGGACAAGTACCCCAATGTGTGGGACACTCTCCGGTTCCATATGTTGAGAAATTTACTAGGCCCCATGGCCCCTATATTTCTACATGGGTTCGAGAGTTCTACACTACGTATGGTGACTTTGTATCCCAGGGAAAGAAGAAGGCCAATGCCTTCAGACCGGTAGAGTCCGTGATGGTACGGCGGAGGATAATGAGATGCAACAATGATAATATCAATGTTGCACTTGATAGGGCTACATGTTTTGAGCATGACTACTATAGCATGACCACAACACAGACTCTGGATGACCTTAAGGGCTCGCTAGTTTCCCTAATTTCTGACACCACTCCGAGGAGGATTAAGGCTGGAGCCCCCATTAAGGAGAAGAAATTGAATATAGCAGCTCGGTATTGGTTCGGGTTCATCAGCAGATCTATCATGCAGTCGCAGAATGAGTCCATCCTCCGCCACCCAAAGGCGGCCTGCCTCAGATCGATCATATATAGGAAGAGGCTAAATTTGTGGATGATTATAGAGCAGGAGATGTCCATGAGGGCCAAAAAGTGCCAGGAATCCCTTTCATTTCCAGTACTTATCACTGAGTTGTGTTGGTGAGCTAGTGTTTCTATTGAAAAGAAGAGGGATATTGAGGTTACACCCACATCCTCTACCGACATCCAGCGTATAGAGGCCAAGTACACATGGGAGGAGGTGGATAGTAAAAGAGCAGCTCCGGTGGATACATCCCCGGAGGTTTATGTTGAGTCTATACCTGTAGAGGCATCTTTTCCTACTCCAGCCTCCGGGCCTTCAACTACATCTACTTCCACTCCTTCTAAGGCCCTAGGTTCTTCTACTGCCTCCTATACTCCTAGAGCTACTTCAAGTACCACTACCTCAAGGACTCCGATCACTGAGGCCATGCTCCTCAAGATGGGGCAGCTAACCCATTCTACCGATGTGCATGCTTCCCGATTAGAGGCCGAGATGCCCTGGATGATTGAGAGATCCATTTCAGCTGCATTGAGACCCTACCAGACTTCCATTAATGCTCTCACAATGAGAGTAGAGATTTGTGAAAGAGGCCAGGGGGTTACTACATATGTCACGACTTTGAAAGCCGACGTTTACGAGTTGAGCAAGGATGTGAACCATCCGAAGTCCACAGACTTCACCTCACTGCTTGATGCAGTAGAGGGTACTAATGTTCTGGGTACAAATGTTCCGGTACATTCTGATATGCCTCTGGCTACCACAGTAGTTGATACTATAGAGGATGTGGCTGCTAAGTCAGAGGCTAAGACAGATGAGGAGCAACTCAATGTTTAGGAGGCGACCATTTATGAGGATCTGCCTGATTTTGAGGAGATGATTATACAGTCAGTCATTCATACATCATTGATAGAGACCTCCAGGGCAGGCTCTAGCAGAGACACAATTGTTGATGTTGCATAGGGCACTAATGCCCTACCCCAGACTCAAACCCTGGGCACTGATGCCTAGACAGATGGAGTGACTACGATGCAGACTTCACCCCAGGCTTAGCCTGGCAGGATGACATCTTTACCTCCCTCTCTATTTTTTTTATTGATTATTGTTGTTTAGTTGCATATGAGAACAACTATTTTTCTTTTGTGGGTGGGGTGATATTTCCATACCTACCTCTTGTGATTACATTTTATTTGTATATATTGGGTTTTGTGATCTATTCATATGTGTTGATTGCGTTTTAATTTGGATATTATGGATTTTTGAGCTTTTGGCTCATTGTTTTGAATGGAAATGGTTTTTGACCTATTTTGAAAAACTTGTGCCACCTCTATTGTGTGATTGTGGTTGTTCTTGTGCAAATTTGAGCATCAGTTATGATCAATACTGATGACTTGGATATTGTTCTTAAATGAAGGAATTGAATGTGCCGCTATGATGAGGCCAAAGGAAGTTGCGTAGACAATGTGTGGACTTTTTGCATCTCATTGTAACTAGACGGTTATCGAATGAGTCTCTTGTGATGAACATTGCACACTAGCTAGAAAGTGTGGAGTCTCATTTGATATTGGTGCCAAAGCCTTGTGTGATGAGCTTACCTTTAATATTTTGTGTGATGACACCTAGAATTTGCCCCGTTGGTCCGGTTGACTAAGTGATGCAAGCACTTGAAATTATCTTAGGCAACAATTTTAAAGGGTGAAACAATTTGACAATATACCTCTTTTGTGGCCAATCTTGTGAGATTTGTGATTCTTGCTTGAACCCTCTTGAGCCTTGTCCTTTTCTTGGAAGAAACTTAAGAAATTGTGATCCCTCTTTATTGAGTCACCCATAACTTTCATGAAGTGTTGTTTTTTTTGAATAGCCAACTTAGGCCAAAAGCATAAGTTGGGGGTGTGGTGAAAAGAGAAGGTAAATCAAGAAGTGTGAAAAAATTCCGCCTTTGAGCAATGGTTTTGAATAAGATGGAACTCCTCCATGTAAAAAAAAAGAAAGAAAAGAAGAAAGCAAAAGAAAAAGAATGAAAAAGATGTGAAATAAAGTAGTGGAAGTTGCAAAAGAAATGGGGTATCCGGTAGTAAATTTGAAGTTGAATAATAGGGTGAATTATGAGCATGATCAAAATATTGAAGAAAAGGAAGGAAGTGATGTTCAGACCACATTTCATGAGGGTAGCAGCCAATGAGCCTAAATGACCATTCGCTTATACTCAGCCCCGTTACCAGCCTTGAAAAGACCTTTGTGATCTTGAGTGAGCTGAAACAAATGTTGATTGGAAAATAAGGGCAAACCTATGGGTGAAGTCATGCATGTGTTCATCTTTGTCAGTGTGAGAGTTGTATGTGATTCCAAAATTATAGATTGTTGAAGAACTTTGTGTGAAGAGGGAATCATCTTTGTTGTGAGGGCATTTGAGTACCTTTGTTTACCTTGAACTTGCATTTGAAGCAAGTATTGTGAACTTGAGCATCTTTGATAATTGTGAGTCACAATTTGAATCTTTGGGTGCACAATTGATCATTGCATTAGTAAATTGAATCTTGTTGTGTGCATTCATGTTGAGTCTTATGTAGCACTATGTGAGACATCCATTTTGAACAACTGATCTTTAGTTTAACTTGAGGACAAGCAAAAGTTTAAGTTAGGGGTGTTGATGAGTAAGACATTTGGACTCATTTGGGGCTTTGTTTATATAAATTTAGTGTCCTCAAGTTCTTAATTTGTGCCATAAACAGATGTTAAATCCTTGATTTTCAGGTATATGGATTGAGGAACAAAGCAAGGGCACTAACTAGCAAAAAGGAATAAAACAAACTAAAGAAATGAAGAAAGGCGAGCCTGATGATCACCAACAGAACTTGGCGAATTACCGAGTAGCTAGTTTGACCGCCTAAAGTTCCAGTGTAACAACCTTGAGGGAAGAAACCAAGTCCGGGACAAAAAGAAGCAGTCGGAAAATCTCCGAGTTGTTCAGCGATGTAAAGAGAGATCGCCCAAAGTTAAATACTTAAGGATGCTTAGTGGCAAGGAGAAAAGGCGATGGAAGAGGTCAAAGGGCTGCTTGCCATGTGGTTCAGTGATCCTGACTTACTTCGCCAATCCGGCATTCGTGGCTTATTTTTGGTGACTATAAATTATATTTTGAACATTTAGTTTAGCACCTGGACACATCTTGATACATTGGGTCAAGACGATTTTAGCTAAGAACATTTTTTTCTATAGTTTTTCATAGTTTTGAAGTATTTTAGAGGTTCAATTTGGAGATTTTGGATGGGGTTTTTCAAAGATTCGACAATTTGAAGCATTGTAAAAACTAAATCACTCTTACCCAGTTGATGGATAATCAATTCGATAATTGTTTTTGTTTTATTATGATGTTTGTCTAAAACCACAATTCTTGAGGTGTGATCATGTGATTATGGGCCGAATTAATTTATGGGTATTGATAATTACTGGTTTAACTGCTATTTTGAAGTGACTTTAATCATTAATTGTGGTTTAATTTAGGAATTGTAGTTGCAAATACAATTCTATCTTTGTGTTCTTGGCTTGCATGAGTGAGACGTTTTAGAACTAAGATTGTTGATTAATGATTTGTAGGTATTGGGTTGAGCTGGGTTTAGCTCTAGAGAGTATATCCTAAGCCCAATCCTACCCATCTAGCTCAAAAGAGTGGATGAATTAAGGTGTGGGTTGTCCTTCATTTTCATGCTTGTTGACGTTCCAAAGAAATCACCTAATTCGGGGTAGTTGTTCGAGAGAAAACTATCTCCCTTATAGTCTAGCCTACTCACTAATATTTAGCTATTTACTAGTACTTTCAATTACCCATAAACCTATATTTGCCTATAATTGATCACATCCCGAGAATCTTTCTCCCTATTGTTATTTCGAAGTTTTAGTGACTGCTTGTAGTTGATAATTGGAAACGAAAACTCCGATCTCACATTCATGTCACCCCTTTAATTTTATTAATGTCCTTTTCGATAATTTCTATTCCTATGGCTGATTAGACCACGTTTCCACTTCCTAATTAAATTTTAAACAAGTACCGCTCCCTATTGGATTCGACCCCAACATATTTGTTGGGTTTTATACTGATTTACGATCGTTGACACCTAAAATTGGAAGAGGTGTGCTTGAAACATTAAATCATTACCCTCATGAAATGTGGTCTGAACATCACTTTCTTCCTTTTCTTTAACATTTTGATTATGCTCTTAATTGACCCAACTATTCAACTTCAGATGGACTACCGGATACCCCATTTCTTTTGCAACTTCCGCTACATAATTTCACAACTTTTTCATTCTTTTTCTTTTTCTTTATTATTTTTACATGGTGGGGTTCCATCTTTTTCAAAACCATTTCTCAAAGTGGGAATTTCTCACACTCCTTGATTTCCCTTCTCTTTTCACCACACCCCCAACTTAGGCTTTTGGACTAAGTTGGATATTCAAAAAAACTACACTTCATGAGAGTTATGGGTGAATGGATAAAGAGGGGTCACAATTTCTCGAGTTTCTTACAAGAAAAGGATAAGGCTCAAGAGGGTTCAATCAATGTTCACACACCTCACAAGGTTGGCCACAAAAGAGGTATATTGTCAAATTGTTACACTCTTCAAAATTGTTGCCTAAGATCATTTCAAGTGTTTGCATCACTAAGTCAACCGGACCAACATGGCAAATTCTAGGTGTCATCACACACAATATTCAAGGTAATCTCATCACACAAGGTGTTGGCACCAATATCAAACAAGACTCCACAATTTCTAGCTAGTGTGCAATGTTCATCACAAGTGATTCATTCAATAATTGGCTTCCCACAACAAAATGCTAAAAGTCCACACATTATCTATGCAACTTCATTTAGTCTCATCGTAGCCGCACATTCATTTCGTTCAGTTAAGAGCAATATATGAGTCATCGGTATTGATCATAACCGATACTCAAATTTGCACAAGAACAACAACAATCACAAATAATAGAGGTGGCACAAATTTTTAAAAATAGGTCAAAACCATTTCCATTCAAAATAAGGAACCACAAGCTCAAACATCCACAAGATTACGATCAAAACACAATCAAGGAAAACATATAGATCACAAAAACCCAATATATACAAATTAAATATAATCACAAGAGGTAGGTATGGGAATAACTCACCCCACCCACTAAAGAAAACAGTTGTCTTCAAATGCAACTAAGACAACAATAATCAATAAAAACAACAGAGAGGGAGGTAAATATGTCATCTTGCAAGGCTAAGCCTGGGGTGAGGTCTGCATCGCAGTCACTCCATCTGTCTGGGAATCAATGCCCGAGGTCATAATATGGGGTTGGGCATCAGTGCCCGGATGTGTTTCAACAATTGTGACTCTGTTAGAGCCTTCCCTGGAGGTATTTGTCAATGATATCTAAATGACTGACTGTACTATTGCCTCCTCTAAATCTGGAAGATCCTTATAAATGGTCGCCTCCTAAACATCGATCTGCTCCTCATCTGTCTCCGCCTCTGACTCAAAAGGAACCACATCCTCCATAGTCTCATCTCCGATGGTAGACGACGACATATCAGAACTGGCCGGGACATCTGAACCTGGAACATCAGCAACCTCTACTGACTCAAACAGTGAAGTGAATTTTGTGTACTTCAGATTGTCCACCTCATTCCTCACTCGGAATTCTTGGCTTTCAAACCCGTAACCTCCATAGTAACCCCATTTCTACTCTGAAAAATCTCCACTCTCTCTGTGAGAGTGTCAATGGACGTCCAGAGAGGTGTCAAAATAGCTGAAATGGCTCGTTGAATCATCCAGGGCACTTCGGCCTCTAGCCTGGAAGCACGCACATTGGCAGATGGGCTAGGTACCTCATCATGAAGAGCATGACCTGAGTGATCGGAGTCCTCGAGTAAGTGGTACCTGAAGTAGCTCTAGGAGACTTGGAGGCAGTAGAAGAACCTGGGGCTAGGAAGGAGTGGAAGTAGATGTACCTGAAGGCCCGGAGGCCAGAGTAGGCAAAGATACCTCTACAGATATAGACTCAACATCAACCTCAGTGGATGTATCCACCAAATTTTCTCTCCTCCTGTCCTTCTCATCCCGCGTGAACTCGACCTCTATGCACCAGATGTTGCTGGAGGATGTGGGTGTAACCTCAACATCCCTCTTCTAGTCAAGAGGAACTCCAGACCGCTAACATAACTCTGTAATAAGCACTGGGAATGGGAGGGATGTCTGGCGCTGTTTGGCCCTCAAGGCCATCTCCTGCTCTATAATTAGCCCTAAGTTCAACATCTTCCTTGCTATGATCGATCCGAGGCAGGCTACCTTTGGGTGGCAGATGATGGACTCATTTTGTGATGGCATGATAGAGCTACTAATGAACCCGAACTAATACCGAGCTTCTATGTTCAAGTCCTTCTTATCAATAGGGGCTCCGACCTCAATCCACCTAGGGGTAGTGTTAGAAATAAGGGGAGCTAGACATCCCTTGAATTCATCCATTGTCTGTGCCGTAATCATCCTCAAAACCTGTAGCCCTCTCAAGTACAACATTCATATCATCGATGTTGCCTCTCACTGTCCTCCCCCGTACTATCATGGACTCCACTAGTCTGAAGGCACTGGCCTTCTTCTTCCCTTGGGGTACTAAGTCACCGTATGTAGTGTAGAACTCTCTGACCCAGGTTAGAATGTATGGGCCATGGGTCCTGGTGGATATATCAACCTGTGGAACCAGAGTGTGTCCCACACAAGAGGGTACCTATCCACCACACCATCCGTGGACAATCTCTTCTCCTCTAGGATGGTCCTCAATCCCTCGACCTTTAACCGGTTGAGTATGTGGGGAAGAGGACCCTAAAATGGTGGTAATGGAACCACCGTCTGTGTCGGAGCTGGCACTGTATCTGAAGCAAGAGGGGTAGATTCTGGAATCCTAGACGGATCTTGACGAGCCTTTGCACGAATCCCTGCTCGCTGGGTCTGTAATAATTGGTCATCTTAAGGCTCAGAGAATGAGTTATGAGAATCAAAAGACTCCCTATCACTACCGGAGTTGTGGTCTAGTTTCTCAGCTACGAGAGCTTTGCCCTTGCCTTTGCCTCCCTTCGGATGTGCTTTCAAGTTGCAGAAAGACTCACCGAACCAGTTGACGAGTCGCTGAGTCGCTTAGGCGAGCCAGATCAGGCTAGCCAAAAGGACCAGCTTGAAAATATTCCATAAATAAGGCATGTCGGTGATATTCAGAGACCTTCGGCGAGTCGCCGACACAACTTGGCGAGCTCAGACTAGCCCACCGAATAATATAGTGTATGTTAGATGTTAGGGGCGCAGAAAGGGCGATCAAAGTAACCTTTCAGTGAGTTGCCGAGTGAACTCGGTGAGCTCAGGCTCCCCGTCGAAAGTTACAGACTTAACCATGCCAAATAAAGTAATTAAGGGCGATCAAAAGGGGATTTTCGCGAACCGCTGAATCGTTCGGCGAGCTCAACCCAGCTCGACAAACTGCCCAACACGCCAATTTTCAATCTTGTTTCCTAAAATCAAGCCTGCAGCCCCCGAAATCAAAATTAAACACACACATTATGCAATTCAAACCAGACCCACAAGACCCATGCCTTCAGGGTACTCTGACTTCTCCTGATTTGGCCAAAATTAGCCATTTGATGACATTTTCCCTTAAGAATGATGTCAAATGCTCCATCATTGGGTAAATTACGTCATTTGGCTCAATTTAGGGTTACTCAGACTTAACCCAACTAGACCCAACACTGAATAACCGCAACACAACTATTTAGAATCAAATTAATTGCACAAAACACGGGAAATAATCTATTAATGCATTAAGGCACAAGTTTTAATATATAATGAGTAATCCAACACATAAAACATGATTTCAACAGTTACCCAACACAAAACCACACATAATTACCGAAAGCATTTGAGTTCAACCACTAATCAAAGGTGCGGGGTTCAGAAAACTAACCTGTATGCCGAATTGATAATTTGAAAAGCTAGGTGGCAAAGTAATCCAATTCCGAGCACACGATCACACACAAAATGTGAACAAAAATAGCAAAGTACAAAAAATCTATAGTGCCAGTGAGAGTGTACGAGGTTAGAAATAGGAGAATAGAGAGGATTTTGAAATTTTAAACTGTTTGTCCTTTTAAAACCTTTCAGTTCGCTGCCCTTTCGATGATATTAATCGACCATGCCGAACCACTCACCAATGCACCGAGTGGTAATTTACCTAGCCGAGTTTTATAAGACCTCCAGTCAATTTGGGGTCCAAGTAATGGACAAAATTGGGCTCGCCAACCAGTTCGGTGAATCGCTGATTGAGCAATGGGCTCGCCGAGTCTTATAGACTTCCACTTCATGTTTTTTGGGTCCAACGACGATCCAGATCGGGCTCGCCGACCTCTTCGATGAGTCACTGACTGGACTCTTGGCTTGCCAAACCACCTATTTTCAAACACGCTTCACTTTTCAACCTGCACAATCAACAACCGTTATTCAAAATTAAAACTTAAAGCATTAAAAACTTGGGTTGCCTCCGAAGATGCACCTTAGTTAACGTCGTGGCACGACGCAAGTACTTATTCAAACTTTATTTTTGGGGTTTACCATCGTATCCCTAGGCAAACCCCCTTGTTGTCTTGGATTCAAATGCAAAGAAATTTGACCCATTTGGGTCTCCAGCTTCTTGATAGAGAACGAATGAGAGGGCACCATCTAATTGAGAGTCGAGACATCATCTTTCATTTCTTTTAATACTTTTTCGGACCATTCAACCTTGTTGAAAATGGGTGAGAGAATGTCTTCAGTACGGCCACCCTCAGAATCCTTGGGCTTTTGATGCTCATCGGGAGGAACATACCTATCTTTCTCCCCCTCTCTTTCCTTCCAAGTGGTGTTGCGATCACACCAATCTCTGTCACGGTCTCTCTAGCCCTCATCTCTGTTCAAACCCTGATTTCCACCCGGTGTTGGGTAGCTTGCATGATAGCATCCTCCTTGGTTTGCTAGGAAGTTCACTTCTTCGTTCTACAATGCTTCAAATTGGGCTTTATCAGGACTTACCCCACTAACACCCATAATATTAACACTGTTAGTACCAACTCCTATGATATTTTTAGACAAAATATCTAGCTGGGTCATCATCTTTGCAATTATTTGGTCTCTCTCTTGATCTTTTTTGATCTTGACCTTAGTCATTCTAAAGTTGAGAGGAGAGACTTGGTCCTCACGAGTGTACCATGCCCTATTGATCTTTGTCATACAATCAAGGAGTTGGGAAGCTACTTCATAGGGTTGTTGCATTATACCACTGGGAACAAGCTGATCAGCCACTCCTTTGTTCACCGAGTCGAGACTCCTATAAAAGTATTGCAGCAACAAATTGTAGGTAAATCCATTAGTTGGGCATTGCAGTAACAACTTTTTAAACCTCAGCCACGTCTCGTGGATCGGCTCACCCTCCAAGCGTTTAAAACGTTGGATGCTATCCATAAGAGTCATTATCTTTGATGGAGGAAAAATCTCACTTGGAATACTGTGATCAGATCTATCCAAGAAGTGATGGAATCTCTTGGCAACTCAGCCAACCACTAGGTTGTCACACCCATCACAGAAAATGGGAACAACCTCAAACAAACCGATTCTTGCGATATGTTATTAAATGAGAACGGTCCACAGACATCAACAAATTTTCTGATATGCTCATGGGGATCCTCATGAGCTAGCCCTCGAAATAATCCTTTCAATTGTAAGAGCTGAAGCATGGTGCTTGTGATGTGGAAAACAACGTTTCCTTTGGCTGAAGGTAAACGAATGGCTCCAACACCACCCATTTGGATATGGTCATTGGCGTTTGGGTCATTGACATCATTTAGGTTTCTGACATCATCTTAGTGGCCCACTTGGCTACCATTACTTCCGTTAACGCTCAGCTCCTCCTCTGTTTTAACATAGGAAACAAAAAACTAAAATAATTAGATTCAACTATAACTAAAAAGAACACAATTCAACTTCACCAAAAGAATTTTAAACAACACCACTCCCCAGAAACGGTGCCATTTTGATTTAAAAAAATGGTAAGCACACCTCATCCATTTCTAGATGTAAACAATCGTTAATCAGTATAAAACCCAACAATTGAGTTGGGTTGAATCTTACAAGGAGTGGTACGTATTCAAATTCAATTAGGAAGTGCAAACGTGGTCTAATTAGCCATTCAAATAGAAATTATAAAAAAATACATAAATCAAATTAAAAGGGTGACACAAATTTCAGATGGTGGTTTGGGTTTTTAATTATCATCTATAAAGCAGTCGCAAACACTTTGAAATAACAATAAGGAGAGGAATTCTCAGTATGTGATCAATTAAAGGTTAATTTTGATATATGGGTAACTGAAACTACTTGTAAATAACTAAAAATCAGTGAGTAGGCTAGACTATAGGGGAGATAGCTTTCTCTTGAACAACTACCCCTAATTAGGTGATTTCTTTCGAACATCAACAAGCATAACAATGAAGAACAACCCACACCTTAATTCATCCACTCTCCCGAGCTAGATGGGCAGGATTAGGTTTAGGCTTCACTCTCTCGAGCTAAACCCAGCTCAATCCAATACCTACAAATCATTAATCAATAATCTTAGTTCTAAAATTTCTCTCTTCACCAAGCCAAGAACACGATATTGGAACTGCATATGCAACTATAATTCATAAATTAAACCACAATTAGTGATTAAACTGACTTCAAAATAGCATTTAAACTAGTAGTTAACAATACCCATATACTAATTCAAACCATAATCACATGATCACACCCCAAGAATTGGGGTTTTAGCCAAACATCATAAAAGAGTTAAAATGATTACCGAATCGATTAGCCATCAATTAGATAAGAGTGATTTACTCTTTACAATGCTTCAATGTATAGAATATTCGAAACCTACTTCCAAAGTCTCCAAATTGAATCTCCAATATTCTTCAAAACTATGAAAAACTACAAAGAAATGTGTTCTAAACTAAATTAGTATTTACCAGCATAAGTAAAGATACTAAAATAAATGTTCAAAATCTAATTTATAGTCGCCAATAATAAGCCACAAAGGGCCGTTTGGCAAAATAAGTCGGGCTCGCCGAACCACTCACCGAACCGCCCATTGACCTTTTTCATCACCTTTTCACCTTGTCACTCAGCATCCTCAAGTTCTGTAACTTTGGGCGGTCTCTCTTTGCATCACAGAACTACGCAGTTCTTCACCGACTGCTCCTTTTTGTCGCCAACTTGGTTTCTTCCCTCAGGTCTGGCACACTGGAACTTTAGGCGGTCAAACTAGCCACTACACGATTCGCCAAGTGCTCTTGGCGATCACCAGGCTTGGCTTTCTTTGTTTCTTCAGTTTGTTTTGTTCCTTTTTGCTTGTTAGTGTCCTTGCTTTGTTCCTCAATCCATATAACTGAAAATCAAGGATTTAACATTAGTTTATGGCAGATAGGAAGCATTTGAGGACACTAAATCTATATAAACAATGTCCCAAATGAGTTCAAATCTCGAACTCATACAAAACAGTAAAGTGATTGCCTATGCTTTAAGGAAACTTAAAGTCCATGAGAAGAATTATCCTATCCATGATCTTAAATTAGCGGTGGTGGTATTTGCCTTGAAAATATGGAGACATTAGTTGTATGGATACCATGTGGATGTTTTCACCGATCACAAGAGTCTTCAATATGTGTTTAGTCAAAAGCACTTGAATCTCCATAAACGAAGGTGGTTACAGTTCATAAAGGATTTTGACATCAGTGTCCTTTAACATCCAGGCAAAGCTAATGTTGTAGCAGATGTAGTTAGTAGATTGTCCATGGGTAGTGTGGCTCATGTACAGGATGAAAATAAAGAATTGGTTCGTGAGGTGCATAGATTGGCCCGACTAGGTATCCAACAAGTGGATTCCACCAAGGGTGGTGTCATGGTCCATAATGGTTCCGAATCATCCTTTGTAATGGATGTGAAATATAAAACAAGGTCTTGACCCTATATTAGTTGAGTTGAAAGAGTAGGTATTCAAAAGTCCGTTTAGGCTTTCTCCAAGGAGGAGATGGGGAACTCAGGTACCAAGGTCGGTTATGTGTTCCGGATGTTGATGGTTTGAGGGAGAAAATTTTAGAGGAAGCTCATAGTTCTCGATATTCTATTCATCCGGGAGCCACTAAGATGTACCGTGATCTACGGGATGTCTATTGGTGGAATGGTATGAAGAAAGACATTGTGGGATTTTTAGTTAAATATCCTAATTATCAACAAGTTAAGGTTGAACATCCTAGGTCGGGAGGCTTATCCCAAAATAGAAGTATCCCCACTTCGAAGTGGGAAGATCTTAATATGGACTTTATTGTGGGTCTGGCTTGCACTCAAAGGAAACATGATTCTATTTGGGTCATTATAGATCGGATGACAAAATCAGCCCACTTTATTCCTGTCAAGGTTTCTCATTCGGTGGAAGACTATGCCAAGTTGTATATAAGAGACGTGAATTTGCATGGGATCCGTTTATCTATTATTTTGGATCGGGGTAATAAATTTACTTCACACTTTTGGAAGTTATTCAAAAAAGGGCTTTGTAATAAAGTTAAGCTTAACACAAATTTTCATCCTCAAACCGATGGGCAACAGAGTTTACCATCCAAACATTAGAAGATATGTTGAGGGCATGTTTTATAGATTTCAAGGGTAATTGGGATGACCACTTGCCATTAATAGAGTTTGCCTACAATAATAGTTATCACTCAAGTATCAGTATGGCTCATTTTAAAGCTTTGGATGGTAGGAGATGTAGGTCTCCGCTGGTTGGTTTGAGATAGGTGAAATTACTTTGATAGATCCCGAGTTAACTTATGAAATCATTGCGAAAGTTCGGATTATTAGAGAGAGGTTGAGAATGACTCAAAGTAGACAAAAAACTTATGCCGATGTGAGAATGATAATATCCTGGGACAAACCTCCAGTTATGATGCTCAACTTTCACTTCTTGGCAATTTGGACACTTAGTCACAAATCCCGCAATGTCCTTCTTCATCCCATTCCGCCAATAGACCTCCTGCAAGTCATGGCACATCGTCGTGGCTCCCAGGTGAATGGAATACCGCAAACTATGGGCTTCTGACAAGATTTGTTCCCTCAAGTTATCAACATTTGGAGCATGTAAATGACCTTGGTATCTAAGCACACCATCCGCCCTGGGAGAAAGTCTCAATGGATTTCTTAACCACCGCTTCTTTAAATTCTACAAAAATCAGATC
The DNA here is from genome assembly GCA_029582445.1 of Solanum paucissectum. Taxonomy (NCBI): domain Eukaryota; kingdom Viridiplantae; phylum Streptophyta; class Magnoliopsida; order Solanales; family Solanaceae; genus Solanum; species Solanum paucissectum. The sequence goes on from JAJONZ010032894.1 coordinate 22,144, forward strand.
AAGACCTTGCTCTGGCTTTCACATCCACCACAAAAGATGATTCGGAACCATTGTGAACCATAACACCACCCTTGGTGTAGTCCACTAATTGAACACCTAATAGGTCCAATCTATGAACATCTTTATTCAACTCTTTCTTTTCTTCTTCAATATGAGTAACACTATCCATAGATAACCGACTAAGAGCATCCGCCACCACATTTACTTTTCCATGGTGATGAGAACACTCAAAAAATAATTTTTCAATAAATCAAGCCACCTTCTTTGGTGAAGATTTATATCTTTATGATTAAACACATATTGCAAACTCTTGTGGTCGGTAAACACATCTACATGAACCCCATACAAATAGTGCCTCCAAATCATTAAGGCAAAAACAACCGCCGCTAGTTCAAGGTCATGGGTAGGATAATTCTTCTCATGAATATTAAGTTGCCTTGAGGCATAGGAAATAACTTTCCTATTTTGCATAAGCACACATCCCAACCCAATTCTTGAGGAAACACAATAAACATTAAATACATCGATCCCTTCCGGTAAAGTCAACACTGGAGCGGAAGTAAGTCTATCTTTCAACTCTTGGAAACTCATTTCACAGAATTCGCACCTTATGAACTTAGTCTTCTTTTGAGCTAAAGTCGTCAAAGGAGAGGTAATTGAAGAGAATCCCTCAACAAACCTTCTATAGTAACCGGCTAAAATCAAGAAACTTCTAATATCCAAAGGAGTTAGAGATCTAGGCCAACTCTTGACCGCATCCGTGTTCTTAGGATCTACCTCAAAACCCTTACTTGAAACAATATGTCCAAGAAAAGCTATAAACCTTATCCAAAACTCACATTTGCTAAACTTTACAAAAAGTTGTTGGTCTTTAAGAATTTGAAACATGATCCTCAAATGGTCAATATGCTCATTCTCACTTCTCGAATAGATCAATATATCGTCAATGAACACAATCACAAACATGTCAAGGTATTGTATAAACACCCAATTCACCAAATCCATAAACGCCATCGGAGCATTAGTCAACCCAAACAAGATTACCAAAAACTCATAATGACCATACCGAGTTTAAAAATTTGTCTTCAAAATGTCATTTTCCTTCACCCTCAATTGGTGATAACCCGATCGAAGATCAATCTTAGAGAAATAACTTGCTCTTTGAAGTTGGCCAAATAAATTATATATCATTGGGAGAGGATATTTATTCTTAATGGTCATCTTATTCAACTGACGATACGCAATGCACATACGAAGAGAACCATATTTCCTTCTAACAAACAACACTGGAGCACCCGATGGAGAAATACTCAGTCGAATGAAACCCTTATCCAACAAATCTTCAACTCCTTATGTTCTACAGCCATACGGTAAAGATGAATAGAAATAAGTTGCATATCTAGGAGAAGGTCAATACCAAAGTGTATTTCCCGCTCGGGAGAAATATCAGGTAAATCATCTGGGAACACTTCTGGAAACTCATTAACAATGGGGACCGACTCGAAAGTAGGGGTTTCAAAATCTACATCCCTCACCCTTACTAGATGGTAAATGCAACCCTTAGAAATTATCATTCTAGCTTTAAGTTAGGAGATAAACTTACCCTTAGGCATAAAATTTCCCTCTTCCCACTCTAGGACAGGCTCATTAAGAAGCTGAATCTTGAGTACATAGGTTCTACAATCAAGAGAAGCATAACATGAGTGCAACCAATCTATACCCGAGACAACATCAAAATATAGCATATCAAGCTCTACAAAGTCAATAATAGTAACTCTGTGAGACAAGGAAATGGGACATTTTCTATAGACCCTCTTAGCCACAATAGAATCACCAACAGGAGTAGAGACAGAAAAAGTTTCTAACAACACAACCAGAAGAACATCAAACCTCATAGCCACATATGGCGTCACAAAACAGAAGGTAGCACCGGGATCAAGTAAAGCATAAACATGAAGTTGGAAAACTTTCAACATATCGGTAACAACATCGGGAGAACCCTCTTGTTCACGATGAGTCTTAAGTGAATAGAATCGGTTTTGCTTAGGAGCATTGGGACCCGAACCACTAGTAGGAGCTTGCTTGACCTTTCTTTGTTTAGTTGCAAGCATTGGGCAATCCCTCATTTTGTGAAAACTTTTACCACAACAAAAGCATTCATCCGTGCTGGCTAGACACTTACCCTCGTGCTTTCTTCAACACCTAATACAAGTAGACATGGAAATGAATATCCACTAACATTACCTCCTTGAGGCTTAGGGTTAGACACCCTATATTTGTGGAACTTATGAGGAACATTAGAGGAACCTTGAGCAGAAAACATTGGTCGAAATCTAGGACAACCATGACCATCAGACCTTGCATGAGAAAAATTACCACCACCGGTCTTAGCACTCTTTACCTCTCTAGACTTTTGCTTAAATTTCTCCCCCTAAATTTATTGTGCATGAATCATGAGACGTGAGATGTCCATGTCATTAATGATCATGGTGGTACGACACTCTTTAACCACCATTTCGAACACACCCACAATGAACTTATTCATCCTTGCCCTTGAATCAGAAACCATTGTGGGAGCATATTTAGACAATTGAGTGAACTTTAAAGCATATTTCCTCACACTCATACTTCCTTGTCAAAGTTTAATGAACTCAAGAACCTTGGCTTCCCTCATCTCATGGAGGAAGAACCTATTTAAAAAGCGGCTTTAAACTTCTCCAAATCAAGATGACCCGCATCTTTCGGTCTCCCTTCTTTCCATTGGTTGAAAAAAATTTGAGCCATACCTTTTAATTGATAAGCGGCCAACTCTGCATTTTCCACTGGCATAACTCCCATGATCATCAAAACCTTATAAACCTCATCGATGAACTCTTGAGGATTTTCCTCAACCTAAGAACTATGAAACTCTGGAGGATTCATCCTAGTGCAGTCCCTCACTCTAGAAGTTGTCGTGCCCACATTTGGGTTCACGATAACCGCAACCTCCCTATTGGCTTAGGCCGTCATGTCTTGATCCAACACTTGAAAAGCAGCCCAAAATACCGCATCAGTCACTTGTTCGACCAACAGATCAACCAGAACTTGAGGAGCTTCTTGTTCAGCATTCTCCCTCACATTCCTTCTAGCATAAGCTCTTCGAGTAGCCATATCCTGTAGAGCATCGAATGAGGATTAATAGAGAGACCTTATAGAGTTAAACTCTATTGCATGACTTTAGAGTAATGAAAGAAGTTGAGTTTCCTAATCATCTTGTAGTTTCTCATTCATAAATGTGGCGTAATTCATACTCATGTATAAGCATCTACTAGACGTGGCTTATGAGACATCCTAGGACCATTCTAAACCTTGTTCTTTTATTACCAAGTTTGTCACAACCCATGGGTATCCCCTAGATGTATCATGGCGTATAGAACCCCGAAGGATCCCATGCAAGCCACTTAGCTTTCATAACATAAGAAATAGAACAATAAGAGTAAAACTATAGTCCAAGTCCAATAGTTTTTATAAAGAAAAGCGGAAGTCTAAAACACTTATCTTAAT
>JAJONZ010032895.1:0-29585 GCA_029582445.1 Solanum paucissectum
ATAAACATGTGTAAGGATGGGGGAAATTACTCTTCCAACAACACCTCATTTCACACAATAGTCATAGGATTCTCACCTTTCAAATGAGTTCATAAGTTCATCAATAACTAGCAACAATCATGAACTATCCTTCACAATTTGCCCCCTTTTAAGGTCATGAACTAAGTCTCACAATTTCAGTTAGGATATACTATTATCAACATGAACAAGTCAAGGTTTCATAACCAAATAAACATGTGTAAGGATGGGGGAAATTACTCTTCCAACAACACCTCATTTCACACAATAGTCATAGGATTCTCACCTTTCAAATGAGTTCATAAGTTCATCAATAACTAGCAACAATCATGAACTATCCTTCACAATTTGCCCCCTTTTAAGGTCATGAACTAAGTCTCACAATTTCAGTTAGGATATACTATTATCAACATGAACAAGTCAAGGTTTCATAACCAAATAAACATGTGTAAGGATGGGGGAAATTACTCTTCCAACAACACCTCATTTCACACAATAGTCATAGGATTCTCACCTTTCAAATGAGTTCATAAGTTCATCAATAACTAGCAACAATCATGAACTATCCTTCACAATTTGCCCCCTTTTAAGGTCATGAACTAAGTCTCACAATTTCAGTTAGGATATACTATTATCAACATGAACAAGTCAAGGTTTCATAACCAAATTAACACAACCACAATTCATAGTAGTAATCATATTGCATCAATACCTTCATTGAGATTCATGAAATTGGGTTCATGGGGTAGTTCATGGGTTCATGGGGATTTTTACTATAAAATCACCATTAAAATGTCAAATCATCCATAATATACATAAAATAGTATAATGAAAACGTTTTTAGGAAGAACCCACGGCTAGAATGAAAACCCTAGTTTTTTTTTAATCTTACACCAATTTTCAAAATTGAGTTGAGAGGGCTTCATGGAGGAAAGTATTCCATGAATCAAGGTTTCCATACCTTTGTTGAAGCTTTCCCACGAAATTTGGAGTGAAAACTTGAAGCTTGAACCCTAACATTTGCCTTCTTCTTTGTTCTTCAATGGAGAAACCTCTCAAGAGAGAGAAGAGAGGATTTTGGAATTTATTTGGGAGTTTAAATTTTAGGTCTTGAAAATGTATAAAAGATGACTTAAAACCATATATAAACCATCCCCTAAAATACCCTAAACACCCCTCACTTAATTGGACGAAATAAGAAAAAGACTTACAAGACCCTCATTAATTTGACCCCGTCCAGGTTCACGAGAACCCTCATAAGCCGTGGTGAGGACCACGACTCATGGTGCTTGCCATGAAGATTGGGGAAGTAGTCCCTTCATGGTGGCACAAGGCTCACACGCCCAAGGCATAACCACAAGGGGCTCCACGATTCGTGGTGAAGACCACGAGCCGTAGTCCCTCTCGTGATCCTTGAGGCAGTGGCCTTTCCACTTGTAACCATTTGCCATTTTCCCAAGTCAACTCCACGAGGCCTCGCACGAGCCATGGTGAGGACCATGACTCGTGGTCCTTCTCGTGAAGGTTGAGGCAGTGGCTAATGGCTAGAGGCAACCTTGTCCTTTTGGCTCTGGCTTGGCCTCTTGGCCATGGCACTTGCCTCATGGCCTTTACCCCTATATCCTCCTTCAAGACGTTCGTCCCACGATTAGGCTCTATTTTAACTTATCATTTTCCGGAGTGTTACAATTATATGCTTGCTTGAGAAAGAGGTTTTACAATTAAGGTTATTAATTGATTATTGTAGCGATTGGGTTGTTGTGGATTCAGCTCAAGAGAGTGAATCTTAATTCGATTGTACCTATCTAGCTGGAGAGAGTAGATAAATTAAGGTTTTGGGAAGTTATAGTTTGATGCTTGTTGAGGTTCGAGAGAACTCACTTGATTCGTGATATTTGATCGAGAGATGTGACGAGTCTGAGATTTCTTAGGGCTTTGTTTTCATAGTTCAAGTGTCCTCAAATTCCTAAACTATGCTATAAACTAATGTTCAATTGTTGATTTGCAGCAATGAATGCTAAGGAGCAAATGAAGGACATTACCTGGCAAAAAGGAGTGAAAAAACTGAAGAAGTTGAAGAAAGGCAATCCTGGTGATTGCCAAGACCACTCGACAAACCGCCAAGTGGCCTTTGGCTCTCCTAAAGTTCCAGCATGCCAACCTTGGGGAAGAACCCACTTGGCGACAGAAATGGACAGTCGGCATACCATCGAACGACTCGGCGACATCGACCATGATCTTGTAAAGTCACAAAACACCAAGGACTAAGAGACAAGGCAAAAGAGTGATGGATTGGATCAAAGGGTGCATCATAGACCTGGTTGGCGAACCATTACTTATTTCTCCTAATGGCCATGAAGGCCAACATTTGGGAAAGTATAAATTGAAATTCGAAAAAGATCAGAATATAATTCAAGCATTGTAGAAACTAAATCCAGTTCTCCTGAGTTTTCCATTGTAGACTTTGAAACTTTTCAGATTTGGTTTTGAGGTATTTTAATTGGGTTTTTGAATTAATTCGATTTGAAGCATTGTAGACACTTGGAAACCATAACCCAGCTCATGGATAACATAGTTTGTAATTTTTTCTTCCTTTTTATGATGTGTAGCTAAAACCCCAATTCTTGGGGTGTGATCATGTGATTATTGGTTTAACTAGCTTATGGGTATTGTTTTTTACTGATTTTAATGCTTTATTGAAGTAGGTTTAATCGATAGTTGTGTGTCAACCTATGAATTTTAATTGCAAATGAAATTCTAGCTTAGTGTTCTAGGCTTGCTTGAGAAAGACGTTTTAGAACCAAGGTTTTAAATTAATAATTGTAGTTATTTGGTTGATGTGGGTTCAGCTCGAGAGAGTGAATACTAAACTCGATTCTAACTATCTAGCTCGAGAGAGTAGTTAAATTAATGTTTTGGGTTGTTTACATTATTAAGATTGTTGAGGTTCGAGAGAACTCGCTCGAATCGTAATAGTTGTTCGAGAGAAAGCTATTGCATCTATAGTTTAGCCTACCGACTGAGATTTAGCAATTGTTAGTAAATTTCAATTACCCATGTAGCAAAATTAGCCTTTCATCAATCACATCCTCGAGAATCCCTCTCTACTTGTTGATTCCCCTGTTTTGATAATTGTTTTAGTTGCTATTTGACAAATCAATCCCCCCATATGACATTCGATGTCAACCCTTTTGATTTACCTAAATGTTTGGATAATTTCTATTCCTATAACAGATTAGACCATATTCATAACTTCGTAACTGAATTCAAACTAGTACCGCTCCCCATGGGTTCGACCCCAACTCTTCATTGGGTTTTATACTAGATTACGATCGCCTACACCTAGTATTGCTGCTGGGGAGTGGTGTTGTTTAGAATTCTCTTATTGAAGTTTGAATTGTGATCTTTTTGTGTTGTAGCTGAATCGACTTACTTTGTTTTGTGTTTGAACAGAAGAAGAAATAAGCGTTAACGGGAGAAATGTTAGCCAAATTGGCCACCAAGATGATATCGTAAATCTAAATGTTGTTAATGACCGATTCAATTGGGTGGTCTTGGTGCTATACGTCTATCTCATTTTGAGGGGAATGTTGCCTTCCATGTCACTAGCACAATGCTACAACTCTTGCAAATGAAAGGATTATATGGAGAGAGAGCTCATGAGGATCCCCATGAGCATATTCAAAAATTTATAGACGTATGTGACTCGTTCTCATTTTCTTTGATAGGGGAAGCTACCAAGTTGTTAGCTAAACTACCGAGGAATTCCGTTACTACTTGGGATGAACTTATAGTGGTCTCTTTGTTAGGTTCTTTCCTCCTTCAAGGATGATGACATTAAGAGATAGTATTCAAGGCTTCAAACACTTTGAGGGTGAACCAATCCACAAGACGTGGCTGAGATTTCAGAAGTTGGTACTTCATTGTCCGACTCACGGACATCCAAATGACGTGTTGTTACAACACTTCTATAGGAGTGTTGACTCGGTGAACAAAGTTATTGCTGATCAACTTGTTTCAGGGGGTATAATGCAACATCCTTTCGAAATAGCATCTAATCTCCTCGATGGCATAACCAAGATTAATAGAGCATGGTACACTCGAGAGGACCAAGTGTCTCCACTCACCTTTAGAATGACAAAAGAGCAAATCGAGAAGGACCAAGAGAGACACCAAAATATTGCCAAAATGATGACCCAGCGGATATCTTGTCGAAAAATGTGATGGGTAGTGGGTTGAAGAGTGTAAATAATGTAAGTATTGGTGGAGAAAACCCCGAGGAGGCACACTTTGAGATTGTATATAATGAAGAAGTGAATTTTCTTATTAATGAAGGAGGAGGTTTCCGTCCGAGCTATCCAAAGCAGGGTGAAACTCTAGGTTGAAATAGAGAAAATGATGATGGATGGAAAGACTGTGACAGAGAACGGCGCGATCATGGTGCTACTTGGAAGGAAAAGGATGGTGACAAGGACCGATACGTTCCACCTCATGAACGTCAAAAGCCTAAGGAGCAAAGATCTTACCTGGAGAGATTCCGTATGAAAGACATGCTTGCACGCTTTCTTAATAAGGTGGAAGGGTCACACAATTTTGAAAGAAATGAAAGAGAATGTATTCACACTCAATCAGACGGTCACCTCTCATTCAGTGTCCATCAAACAATTGGAAACACAAATGGGTAAAATTTCATCTCATTTGAACCCAAGGCCAAAAGGGGGTCTACCAAGTGATACCTTCGCTAACCCAAAAAACGAACCATGAAAGCACATCCACGCCTGCCACGACATTAAATGAGGTGTTTCTTGGGAGGAAACCTAAGTCTTAAATTTTTTATTATTGTTGTTTGAATAACGGTGTTGAATGTGCATGTTGAAAAGTTGAATTTTTAGAAAATGTCAATTAGGCGAGCCAAAAGTCCAGTCGGCGACTCGCCGAACAGGTTGGCGAACCCAACTAGGACAGCTGTTGGAATCACCCTGGTTGCTGGGGATTCTGTAAAAAACTCGGTGAGCAAAAATAAATTTTGGCGCATTGCCAAGTGGGTCGGCGACAATGACTTACTTCGCCAATTAGCGCGTGAACTGAAGAGTTTTAAATGGCCAAACCGTTTTAAATTCAAAATCTCTTTAGTTTCTTACTTTTCAACTTCTGTACCATCACAACCGCTTATATATTTTTGTTCCTATACTTTTATTCGTAGTTTTGTTTGAGATCATTTACTCGGGGTGGATTTTAGGATTACATTGCTAGCCTAGCTTTTCAAATTCTTGGATATATAAGGTTGGTTTTCTGAACCCCGCTCTTTAATTGGTTGAAATCAAATGCAAATTGTTGTTTTGTGGTGGTTATATGTGTTTAATGTTATTTTGTGCATCATGTGGTAGTTGGTTTGCATGTCTTTAATTGGAATCGTAATTAATTGGTCGTAAATAGGAAATTCTTGTGTCGTTGATTGATAAAATTATTGGGTCGATGTGGGTTCAACTCGAGAGAGTGAATCCTAAACTAGATTCTACCTATCTAGCTCGATAGAGTAGATAAATTAAGGTTTTCGGTTGTTTACATTATTAAGCTTTTCGAGGTTCGATAGAACTTGCTTGAATCGTAATAGTTGTTCAAGAGAAAGCTATTGCATCTATAGTCCAGCCTACCCACTGAGATATAGGAATTGTTAGTGAATTTCAATTACCCATATAGAGAAATTATCCTATAATCGATCACATCCCCGAGAATTCCTCTCTACTTGTTGATTCCCCTGTTTTGATAATTGTTTTTGTTGCTAATTGACAAACCAACCCCCCTATCTGATATTCGTTGTCAACCCTTTTGATTTATCAAAATGTGTGTGATAATTTTTATTCCTATAACCGATTAGACTACATTTGTAACTTCGTAACTGAATGTGAACTTGTACAGCTTCCTGTGGGTTCGACCCCAACTCTTCGTTAGGTTTTATACTAGATTATGATCGCCTACACCTAGTATTGGATGAGGTGTAGTTGAGCGTTTATCAAGATAACTTTTACACTTAAATCCTAGACTACTCACTAAGATTCAGTGATTTTTAGTAATTAGTAATCACCCATATAGCGAAATTGGCAATTAATTGATCACATCCCCAAGTATCCCTATCTACTTGATTACTCTAAAGTTTTTCTTAGTTGTTAATTGAAAATCGTATCCCCCCATTTGATACTTGTTGTCAACCCCTTTGATTTACTTCAATGGTTTCAATAATTTCTATTCCTACAATCGATTAGAACATGTCTTTCACTTCATAATTAAATTCCCTACCGTATCACTCACTGTGGGATCGACCCCAACTCTTCGTTGGGTTTATACTAGATTGCGATCCCCAGTATAAGCCAAATTTTATTCCAGCCCCCTTTAAATTTAGGCCCAATTTCACCCGAGCCTTTTTAAATTTAGGCAGATTCGCCTCAGCCCAAATATTTTTTTTCTATTATTAATTATTTTTGTTCTTTTTTCTCATTTATTATTGGACAAACTGCATAAGTCCCACTACTTTACATCCCAACTACTAGGATTCACGATAGTTTGTAATATTACTTTTTATATCATATTGAGGCCTCGATATACATGTATCTTTAATGGCGGGATGCATGTATACAACGGATTTTAAAGCCGAGATACACGATTTATCAATTTGAATTAAAGGTTGTGTAACTTATTTCCTTAATTAAAGTATTAATTTATGACTAATTAACAACCCAACAGATTTACAGGATTTGTGAGTATCTACTCTAACAGGTTTTCTAAAATAAAAAAAGCATAAACCCAAGTAATTAAGTAACTTTAAACATCATCTTCATCAGTAGTTCTTTCCTTGGTATTTGTTTCAACAAAACAAATAGAATGATGTACATCAGTTTCAATCAATCGACCAAGATAAATGTAACCATTAGTTTCAAACAAACTACTGTTGTACATCATATTTATATTTATATATTAATTTACAACCCCCCCCCACCTCAATTCACAAGCAGGTGTGAAAACCCAATAAACTCTGAAAATCAAAATCTTTGTTGTAATATGAAGTTTAGTGCGGACACAAACTTGGAGTAATTTGTTTATAAAATTGAAGTTTAGATAAATATGAAATTTATCTCATATACATCAATGAGATGTAAAATCAAGATACATTAGAATAATTAAAAAAAGTTATTTACCTCTATGTTTAATTTTGATTATTATGATTTAGTTTTGAAATTTGGTACATGCAAACATGTATTAGGAGGATTAAGGAAGAGAGGGAGATGGTGGAGGTGTTTGAGGATGGGGTGGGGGGAGGATTACGGTAGAAACGACAACACCTGTGAGAAAAAAATTGAATTAATAAGTTATCATTAAGGAGTTTAGATTTTAAGATAATTATTCAACATCATATAAGATATTTGTATGTCAAATTAAATATTTTAAAATATATGGTGTAAATATTTAAAATGGTATTATGTGAATTTTTTTTAAACTAGAGGTAAATTAAGTATATATGGTGGTAAAGTATGTCTAGTTAGGTAATTTTCCCTTTATTATTTTTGTCCTATCATTAATTACTTTTATTCTTTCTCGTTTATTATATTTTATTTTATCTTCTTTTTTTTTCTCATTTCTTTTTTTCTTTTTTTATTCTTTATTAAAGATACCATTTAATAATATTTTATTATTTCTTTCATTTTTTGTTAGTTTATCTTCTTCTTCTTCTTCTTTATTATTTCTTTCATTGTTTGTTAGTTTTTCTTCTTCCTCTTCCTCTTCTTCTACTTCTTCTTCTTCCTCTTCTTCTTCTTCCTCTTCTTTTTCTTCTTCTCTTTCAATATTTTAACCTATTAAAGAAAATAAAATAAATTATTTTTTGTTCATTACTTTTATTCTTTTCTCATTTATTATTTTTATTTTATCTTATATTGTTTTCTCATTATTATTTCTATTATTTTTCATTGTGTCCTTCATTAGAGATACCATTTGATAATATTTTTAGTGTTCCATTTTTTTCTTCTTCTTTATTTTCGTTCATTTTCTTTTTTCCCCTTTTTCTTAGTTTATCGTCTTTTTAAAAAAAAATCTCTTTTTATATTTATTTTCCTTTTAAGAAAATAAAATGAATACAAAAAATAAAATATTAACTAATTACTTTGAGATTAATAAAAATAAATAACTAGACTACAATAATAAATAAATAAGAAAAATACATGCTTATGTGATTTTTGGTCTGCATAAATTACATTTGACACTGTTGTTTTGAAAAAATTATAGAACTATGTGACCTTTGTAGTTGTACTTTTCTTCCACAATATTTGGTATTTGATTTTTCTTCTTCTGTCCTTAATGATACCATATCGGTATATGATATTTTTTGATGCTATCATTGAGAAATGAGTTGGTTGTACATGAATGGTTGTAGGAAACCTTGATGATACCATAACAATATATGAATATAGAAAATATTTATTAATGACACCATGTTAGTATAAGATATGTTGTGATTGTATCATTCAAAACTGAGTTGGTTGTACATGAGCAATTGTAGGAAATTTTAATGATACAATAATAGTATATGAATATATGAAAACAATTCTTATGATACCATATCAGTATATGATATGTTGTGATGGTATTATTGAGAAATGAGTCGGTTGAACATGAATAGTTATACGAAACCTCAATGCTACCATAGCAGTATATGAATATTTGAAACCATGTTAGTATATGATATTTTGTGATGGTATCATCAAGAAATGAGTTGAATCAACATGAATGGTTCTAAGAAACCTTAATGATACAAAGTATATGAATGTATTTTTATTGTATTATTAAGCAATAAGTAGTTTTGTAAATGAATGAATGAAGTAAACCTTAGAGCTACCACAACAATATAATCATATATTGTAAAGGTGTCATACATGATCTAAGGTGTATTACCAATATATTAAATAGTCTTTAATGCTACCATGTTAATATATGATATATTGTGATGGCATCATTGAGAAGTTATGACATCCTCCCTCAAAGGACTGTTCATTAGTCTATGATACCATGCTATTATATATATATAATATGTTGATATCATTGAGGAATGAGTCGATTGTACCTGAATGAATGTAGGAAACCTTAATACATATATAGTATTAGGGTATCTTTAATAAATGGGTAATATTGTGAACAAATGAAGGAACGAAGAAAGTATTAGTGCTACCACAACAGTATATTCACATATTGTGATGGTATTATACATGATTTGAGAAGTGTTACTGATTATATAAAATAATTTTCAATGATACCATGTTAGTGTATTATGGTATCATGGAGGTGTCGCTAAATGATTGAAGTACACATCAACAATATCATGACACTAAATAGATATTGTAACACCTCAGATTCGAGAAACAACTAAAACGCGTAATGGGGAGGAACTCACAGGCCAACACCTGAACTAGGGACCCTCCAAGAAGCCCAAGACGGGCAGTAAATGGGACCACGATCCATGTGGCGGTCCGTGGCAAGTCCCCCCAAGGAACCTTGAGTAAGGAACCCTCCCACGAGGGCCTTAAGGGCCTGTGTGGAGGGGGAAGGGTCGTTGTGACACTCATGTGGGGGAGCCAGAACCAACCCAAGAGTTGGCCTCCTCCCACAAACCCCTAGACCGGTCGTGAAGATCCAAATGGCTCGTTAGGTGGTCTTGAAGGAGCAAGGAAATAGGTGACCTCTCCCCAGGCCACTGGTCATGAACCATGGCTGCCACAATAGCCCGTGAGGTCCTTGATGGCTCACAAAGGGCACCATCTAGGGGTTGCATCAGCTTTAGGTCAGGGGATTTTGAGTCCTTTCCTAATTGTTCTATCTTAACAATATGTCCTTTTGCCCTTACGTAGAGGTCATATATATGTAATTTTTACCCCCAAAAGTTTTCCCAATTGAAATCATTCTCTCAAATTCCTAAAAAGAAGAACAAGTCTTCCTCTCAAATAATTGTCTCTCTAGAAAGCTTGAAGAAGAAGAATCAACTTAGGGTTTCAAATCAAGCCTCCAATTCCACCATTGAAGGCTAGCTATTAGCATTAAGGTATGATCGTTTTCATTCATGGAGCCCTTTCTTCCATGGAGTTCCCAAATTCTTCAATTTACAAAGTTAGAATTTCCCATTGGAGTTAGGGTTTTCTTCCATGTCATAAGTTCCTTTAAATATTGACTTATTTGATTGTTTTATGATCTATCATTGAGATAATTACATGATTTTAAGTTGATTTCTCATGAACCCAAGTTTAACCCATGTTTTATAGACATTGATGATTGAAAGGGGGTTTTGAACTATGAAAGGTGCATTATGGAATTATGAATGTTCTTATGGAATTGATGATATATGATGTAGATTTCTTTGAGAGTAAAAACATATATGTTGTTGTTGTGCTGAATTGTTTTGAAAGAATTGCTAACATAACTACCTCATGAATGAATGTGAAAGGATTTCTTATACAAAGGATTCTAAGGTTGGAAGGCCTTCTGACCTAAAATGAATCAAAGATAAAGAGTTATTCTAAGAATGAGGCAAGCGGCAATTACCCATGACCTCCAATGAAAGACAAGAGACGATTACCCATGTCACATTATGTAAGTTAATTAACGTTTCAAGTACACCTCATCCGATTCTAGGTATTAATGATCGTTAACTAGTATAAAACCCAACGAAGAGTTGAGGTCGAACCCATAGGAAGCGGTACATGTCTAAATTTGGTTATGAAGTTATAAAGTGGTCTATTCGGTTATAGGAATAGAGTTTATCAAAAACATGTAAAAAAATCTAAGGGGATGACAACGAATATCAAATGGGGAAGGGGGGGGGTTGGATTGTCAATTATCAGCTACAACACAATCAAATACGAAAGAAATAACAATATAGAGAAGAGTTCTCGGGATGTGATCGATTATAGGAAAATTTCACTATATGGGTAATTGAAACAACTAATAAATAACTAAATATCAGTGGGTAGGCTAGGCTATAAGTGAGATAGTTTTCTCTCAAACAACTATCACGATTCAAGTGATTTCTTTCGAATATCAACAAGCTTATCAAATAAGAACAGCCCACACCTTAATTCATCTACTCTATCGAGCTAGATAGGTAGAATCGAGATTATGATTTACTCTTTCAAGCTAAACCATATCAAACCAATAAATACAAATATCAATTGAAAGCTTTGATTCTAAAACCTTTTTTTAAGCAAGCCTAGAATTCTAAGTTCGAATTGCATTAGCAACTAGAATTCTTAGTTTATAACACAACTATCAACTAAACCCACTTCAATTAAAAAATTTAATCAGTAATAAACAATACCCATAAGCTAATTCAGCACATAATCACATGATCACACCCCAAGAATTGGGGTTTTAGCTACACATCATAAAAATAGAGAAACGATTACCAAATACATTTGCCATGATCTAGGTAAAGGTGCTTAAGTTTTTACAATGGTCCAAATTAAAGAAATTCAGAAACTCGCTTGTAAATCCTGAAAATTAAGCTTAGAAATTGTCAAAGTCTACAATAAGAACTGAAAAACTAAGAGAAAACTCTAACTCTAAGACTTGGGGATCATAACTCTCTCCGAAACTGCTCAAATTTCATTTAAAATTCTAATTTATAGTTGCCTAAAGTTTGGCCTGAACGGCCATTAGGTGGAATAAGTCGGGTCTCGCCGAACAGGTCGGCGATCCGCCCTTTGTTCCACTCCATCGCCATTTTGCATTGGCTATTTGTCTTCAGGGTTCTGTGAATTTAGACGATCAAAGTTGTCATCGCGGAGTTGTTCGGCGATCCGCCAAATGCCTATTCCTGTCACCAACTTGGTTTTTCCCCAGGGCTGGTACGCTGGACTTTAGGCGAGCTAAAGAGCCACATGGCGGTGCGCCTAGTGGTCTTGGCGATCACCATGATAGCTTTTCTTCTCTTTTTCAGCTTTTTAGTTTCTTTTTGTCTGGTCATGTCCTTGCCTTGATCCTTAGCCCTCATAGCTGCACATAAACACTTTAACATCAGTTTAGAGCATAATTGGGCATATGAGGACACTTATACTATCAAAACAAAGCCCTAGATGAGTCAAAATCTCGGACTCATCAACACTCCCAACTTAAACTTTTGCTTATCATCAAGTAAAACTCAAGATCATTCAGTTCAACAAAGATGTCTACAAATAGTGTTGCATAATACACAACATAAATGCACACAACAAGGTTGAAACTACACATGCAATGATCAATTGTGCACTCAAAGATTCAAATTGTGACTGACCATTATCAAGTGTACTCAAGCTCACACTACTTGCTTCAAATGCAAGTTCAAGCTCAACAAAGGTACTCAAATGCCCTCACAACAAAGATGATTCCATATTCACACAAAAATTACAAAATATTTAAAGTACTAGAATCACATACAACTCTCACACTCACAAAGATGAACACATGCATGACTCCACCCATAGGCTTGCCCTTATTTTCCAATCAACATTCATTTTAGCTCACTAAAGATCACAAAGGTCTTTTAAAGGCTTGTAACGGGGCTGAGTGTGCAGGTGTGGTCATTTAGGCTTAGGGCTTCTACCTTTATGAAGTATGGCCTGAAAATCACTATTTCTCCTTCTCTTTCACATTCAATCATTTTAAAACTCCACCCCATTATTCAATTCAACATGCATCACCGGATACCCCATTATTCTTCATTTTTTTCACACACTTTATTTCACAACTTTTTCACTTTTTCAGTCTTTTTCTTTTTCCATTCTCTTCTTTATTTTTTTTATATGGAGGGGTTCCATTTTTTTTTAAATAATCCATCAAAGGGGAAATCTTTACACTTTTTGACTTTCTTTCTTTTTCACCACACCCCGAACTTAGGATTTTGGCCTAAGTTGGCTATTCAAACATAACAATACTTCATGAAGGTTATAGGTAATGGGATAAAAAGGTCAAAGTTGTTAAAGTTTCTTACAGGAAAAGGATAGGCTCAAAAGGTGCCAATTGGGGTTCACACATCTCACAAGGTTTGCCACAAAGAGGTATATTGTCAAATTGGCTCACTCTTCAAAATTACTGCCTAAGATCATTCCAATTGCTCACTTGAATCAATCAATCAGACCAACGGGTTAAATTCTAGGTGTCATCAAGCACAATGTTCAAGACAACTTCACCAAACAAGGCATTGGTACAATTATCAAACAAGACTCCACACTTTCTAGCTACCGTGCAATGTTAATCACAAGAGAATCATTCGACAACCGGCTAGTCACAACGTGATGCTAAAAGTTCACATATTGCCTATGTAACTTAGTTTGCCTCATCTTAACCTCACATTCATTTCACTCAATTAAGAGTACTATTCGAGTCATCAGTATTGACCATAACGGACACTCAAATTTTCAAAAGAACAGCCACAATCATACACAAAAGAGATGACAAAATTTTAAAACTTGGTTCAAAACCATTTTCATATCAAATAGTGGGCCACAGTTTCAACAACCACAATCAAATCAACTAAGAAAATATATACCAATAATCTCCAATATTCACAAAACACAATGATCAAAATAAAACCAGTATTTACAAAACAACAACAAGAGGTATGTATGGAAATTCCTCACCCCACTACACAATAAAAATGCAGTTGTCCTCAAATACAACTAAAAATTCAACAGTCAATAAAATAGCAGAGAGAGAGGTAAAAGTAATCATCTTGCCAGGCTAGGCCTAGGGTGAAGTCTGCATATAAGTCACGCCATCTGTCGTGGCATCAGTGCATGGTATCTCAGCATCATTGGCTCCACTGGAGCCCACCATCGAAGTTTCCTAAAGCGATCCATGTCTCGCAGTCTCGAACATAGCACCCTCCAAGTTAGCCAGGTCCTCATAGACGGCCTTCTCACGAATACCAAGTTTCTTCTCATCAGTCTCAGCCTCGGACTCTACAACAGCATCATCAACTCTATCCTTATCTTTGGTGGTAGACGAAGGCACATCAGAATAGGCTAGAACATCGGTGATCGGGCCTTCTAGGATTTCCACCGTGCAAAAGATCAGGAACATATTAGTGGACTTCAGCTGGTCCACATCTTTCCTCAACTCGGTAATATCAGCCTTCAAGGTCGTCACCTCATCAGTGACTCCCTTGCCCTTCTCATACTCCCCCACTCTAACCTTCAAGGCATCCCCAACTTGTGGCTATCAATCTCATCTTTGAGGGGTTTCAAAGAAGCAATAATGTCCCTCTCGATCATCCCAAGAATAGCGGCCTCTAACCAGGAGGCACGCACATCGGTAGATTAGGCTAAATGGCCCATTTTGAACAACATCGCTTATGTGATATGATGTCGTGGAGAAAAAGTACCAGCAATAGAAGATCTAGGGGGAGGAGGTGCAGCAGAAGTGCCAGGAGTATCAAAAGGATTGGAGCTACAAGTACCTTAACGCCTAGTGACCGGAGTAGACATGCTTGCCTCTGCAGGTATGGTATCAATGTCAACCTCCGTGGATGTGTCCACCTGGGTTGCCCTCCTCCTGTCACCTTCGTCCAGCATGTACTCAACCTCTATACGCCGAATGTTGGTAGAAGATGTGGGTGTAACCTCAATATCCCTCTTCTCATCTCGTCAAACTCTGGCTCGTCGACATAACTCTGTGATCAATACCAAAAATGGGAGAGACGTCTGGCGCTGTTTGGCCTTCATGGCCATCTCGTACTCAATAATCAAACCTAAGTTTAGCCTCTTCCTAGCAATGAAGGACCCCATATAGGCCACTTTTGGGTGGCGGAGGATAGACTCGTTGTGGGACAGCATGATCGTGTTGCTGATAAACCCAAACCAATATCTAGTTGCCACATTGAGAATTCTTCTCAATCGGTGCTCCAGCCTCAATAAACCTCGGGGTGATGTCAGAAAGAAGAGGGCCAGCCAACCTTTGAGGTTATTGTAACACCTTGGAAACTAGTAAGCTTAACTAGAGCTTTCCATACATGTTAGAGTCATAAATTTTGCTTCTCGAACTTAGAATGAAGGGTTTAGGGGTTAAACGTCAAGGTACGACTCCCCAAGGATCAACCAATGGTCCTTGAGGAGGACCCTAAAGTCCATCTAAACATTGCCCAAAAAACTGTACCCACGAAGGGACCTACACCCCGTAGTGTGGTCCACGCTCTGTGGGTGGAGCCTTGTAGGTCAAGACAAAGATGAGGGGTTGCAGACCCCAACCCACACCCCACCAGTACTGTCCGAGGGCCAGTCCACACCCCATAGGTGGGGGTCGTGAATGGGGCCTATAACACTGTCCCAAAGTCGGCTAGTGTAAGGGTCTTTAGGTAATTTCCTTTTAGGCTAGTATTAAGTAAGGTCATTTTGTATAGTTTTAATAGACATATATAAGACTTTTTAAGTAATTAACTAACCCATTCACTTCATAAAATCTCAAAACCCAAATCCATAATCAACTTTTCCCCAAAATCATCTCTCTAGAACTCTAAGGAAGAGGAAGAAGAAGAAAGGTGAAGCTAGGGTTGAAGAATCAAGCTTTTCTCCCCAAATTCATGGTGAATCTTTAATAAGGTATGGTAGCTCTTCATCTATGGGTAGCCTTCACCCATAGAGACTGATTAACATTTCAAGGACACTTAATTCAGTTCTAAGCGTCAATGATCGTTAGTCAGTATAATAACCCAACTAAATGAGTTGGGGTCGAATCCCACAGGGAGTGGTACATGTTTAAGACTCAATAGAAAAGCGTAAATATGTTCAAATCAGTCATAGAAATAATCATTATCGAATAAAAACATAATTCAAATCAGGGAGTGACACAAATGTCAAATAATAGGAGGTTTTGGTTTTAATTATTAACTACAGCAGCAGTAAATAATATGGAATAACAATAATGAGACAGGTTCTTGGGATGTGATTTGATTATAGGCTAATGTAGACAAATGGGTAATTGCAATTATTAGTAAATAGTTGTAAATCAGTGAATAGGCTAGATTATAGAGGAGGTAAACTTTTTCTCGAACAATTTACACCAAATCAAGTCAATTTCTCTTAAACATCAACAAGCATACAAAATAAGAATAGCCTACGCCTTAGTCTATTCACTCTCTCGAGATGAATGTGTGAAAAAGGGTTTAGGATATACTCTCTCGAGCTGAACCCATGACAACCCAATACCCACAAACCATCAATCAATAATCATGGTTTTAAAATCTCTCTCTCGAGCAAGACAAAAACATGAAGGTAGAACTGCATTTGCAACTACAATATTTTAATTTTAACCACAGTTACTATTTTGAATCATTTCTAAACAGCATTTAGACTAACATTAGCAATACCCATAAGCTAAATGAGCCCATAATCACATAATCACACCCCATGAATTGGGGTTTTAACTAGACATCATAAAAAGATAAAAATGTTACAAAATTGTGTTTCCATCAACTGGATAAGATTAATTTCATCTTTACAAAGGTCCAAATTGAAGAATCTCAAAGACCCACTTCCAATTTCTCAAAAGTGAAAAACTTCAATTCTTCAAAGCTAAAGAAAACTTGTCTCAATACTCATAATTCAATGTCAAAAACTCAAAAAATGATTCAAAAGACTAAAATCTGATTGTTTGAAAATGTATTTATAGTCTCCAAAAATATGCTGCAAAAGACCATTCGGCGCAGTAAGTCGGGCTTAGCTTCCTTTGGTCAATGTCTTCGCCTTTCTGCCTTGGCCTTCAGCTTCCTCAAGTTCTATAACTTTGGGCGATCCAACACTACATCGCAGAACCACTCGACGACATGGTGACTGCTCCTTTCTCTCGCCATATTGATTTTATCCTTCAGGGAGGCACACTGGAACTTTAGGTGAGATAATGGCCATTCGATGACTCACCAAAGGGGCTTGGCGATCACCAGGCCTTCATTTCTTCGTTATTTTAGCTCGCTTTGTTCCTTTTTGCAAATTAGTGTCAATGTTTTGTTCCTCAATCCAAATACCTGAAAATCAAAGATTTTACATCAGTTATTAGCACAAAATAAGCATTTGAGGACACAACATCTATCCAAATAAAGCCGCAAATGAGTCCAAATCTCAAACTCATCAGAGCCCCTCCAAAACCCCCAATTTCAAAAATAGAAAACCAAAAGTTAGGGTTTGACTTCAATATCATGGATTCCTTTTGAATTCATTTTTACAGATTGAATTATGTTTGTTTATGTATATATTGATAATTTTATATGATTTTAAGTTGAATTCCTCAAGAATCCATGAATTTCCCTATTTTCTTAAATTGGATCTTAAAGTGTGGTTATTGATTGATGCAAGTAGAATGTTACAGAATTATGAGTGTTATGAATTGATTACTTGAAGCATGTTATTATACATGTCTAATATAGTAATTCTAGATGTGTTGGTGAATGTGATCTACAGTTCTTAAAGGGCAAATTATAAAAAATATGTATGATCATGATATTTATGTACATTCTTTATGAATACTTGAGAACAAAGTGATTATGAATATGATGTAATTGTGGTGTTGTTGAAAGGTTATTCATACACACACACACTATTAATGAAGTATGACAGATGTTTCTATGATTATGATAATGATGATGTGTTGATTGAAAGGCTATTCTCAATTATACACTTATGAATGATGATGACATGTTGTAAAAGGCATTCCTCACCTAAATGATTCGGCAGGCTAAGGGCATCCCTTTCATATGTGATTAAAAGTTATCTTGATTGATATACCTTGAATCGGTAGGCCAATGACATCCATTTCATGAGTTACTAATGAAGTATTCTAAGGCTTTGTCTTGAATTGGTAGGCCAATGGTACCCCTTTCATGAGGAGTCAATGAACTATTATAATGATGAACCTTGAATCGGTTGCCCAATGGTACCCCTTTCATGAGGATTCAATGAACTATTCTAATGATATACCTTGAACCAATAGGCCAATGGCATACCTTTCATGTGTAATGATGTTAATAGAGAATTAACTACTTTTTGGGAATTTAATGCTTAGCACCGAGTGGATATCATGAGGTGGAAGCTTTCCCTATGTATGGTCGGGTTTCTAGTAACAACCTTCTTATCTCATAACTATGTGCTCCCATAGGTCTTTAACTAGTGGATCCACCTAAAAGCTAATACATGTTAGTTCTACCTTAGGCAACTAGGACACCTCTTTTCGGTGTGGGGCATGACACTGGATTCAATGTTAAGATCACACGGTCTATGTCGGTTAAGGCTTATTCCCACTATGAATAAGAATATGAGTTAAGAACTATGGTTTCTCAAGAAGCACTACTTATTATGGGTGGGTTATGGGACTTCATCCATTCATTACATAAGTAGGCTTTGAGAGTAGTTATGGTGTGTTCCTTTATGTTATAATGGTCTATGAAATGAATATGTTTATGGTAATGCTACTAAGTATGTTGATATAAAGGCTATTTGTAATGAAATATGCTTAATGTGGATTGTTACTATGAGTTGCTTTCCTTGATATGACTTAATAAATGTAAAGGTTTCCTTGTCTGTGACTATTGACTAAAGATGAGAATAAAGAATGGTAAGTATGAGTATGGTTGCCTAAAAGTGGTACTTAGTGTAAATGAGATTATGGGATCTTTATCTATGCATTGCACAAGTATAACTTAGGGTTGCTTATTAGATGGTTCTGTTATTCTATGATTATCTATATTTTGAATATGCTTGTGACTTATGCTTTTTATACTAAAGTGCATGATGATTCTCAAACTTGGTAAATGCATGTTTTTCAACCAAAATGTCTTTTTAGCATATTTTCAAGGTTTTTATGCATGGCTATCATACTTAGTGCATTTTTGTACTAACCCATATTTTCCTAAACTTTTCCAATAGTGTGGTGTCCGGACTTTGAGGTGATCTTCTTTTGGGTTCAAGCTTGGATCGACTATTCTCCTAATTTGTGGTGAGTCCTCATGATTGGAGGACGTATGAGTCGTTAGTAGTTTCTTTCTAGTTATTTAATTTTGGACTATGTTATAAGGGTTGTGTCCCTATTTGATTCAAAGATAGTATTTTATGGCTAATTGATACAAGTTTAGACTTCCGCTTACTTTTATAAAAGACTTCGATTGTATGGATAAATTTTTAAATTCCGCATCATTTGTTTTATCTTATGTTATGATATGCTAAGTGGCTTGTATGATACCGCTTCATGGTCAAGTACGTCATGTTACATCTAGGGTGTATCCCTGGGTCGTGACAAACTTCGTAATCGGAGCACAAGGTTTAGAATGATTCTAGGATGATATCTTATAAGCCACGTCTAGTAGAGTCTTGTTCGTAGTGTTAAGCGCACCATATTTATGAATGAGAGGCTATAAGATGTTTAGGAAACTACACTTCTTTCATTACTCTTAAGTCGTTCCATAGAGTTTAGCTCTATAAAGTCGCTCTTTTAATCCTTCTCTTGTGCCTTCAAGATATGAATACATGAAGGGCTAACGCTAGAAGGGTGGAAGATGAGAATGTGAATCAACGAGCTCTCCTCAAGGTAACCAAGCTCCTATTGATCCCGTGGTTGATAATATGACCCAGATGAAGTTTAGATCTACTATCCAAATGTTGACCAAAGCCATGACGGCTCAAGCTCAAGCCATGAAAACTCAAACCCAAGCTATGAAGGCCCAGGCCAAAAGAGATGTTGCGCCTCATGTGAACCCTAATATGAATTCCACAGCTTCTAGATTGAGGGATTTTGCAAGAATGAACCCTCCTGTGTTTTTCGGTTCCAAAGTGGGAAAGGATCCTCAAGAATTTGTGGAAGAAGTTTATAAGATAATTGATGCCATGAGGGTGACTTCGGTAGAGGAAATGGAGTTAGCCGCTTACCAATTGAACAATGTGGCTCATGTATGGTATACTCAATGGTAGAACAATAGGCCGGTAGGAGCGGGTCCAATTGAGTGGGAAGTGTTAAAATCGATATTCGTTGATAGGTTCTTTCCCTGAGATATGATGGAAGCTAAGGTGGAAGAATTCATTAACCTTCGTCAAGGAGGTATGAGTGTTCAAGAATATTCTCTAAAGTTTACTCAATTGTCCAAGTATGCTCTAGCTATTGTGGCGGATCCAAAGGATATGATGAGTAGGTATTTGACGAGTGTCTCCAAAGCGGTAAGGAAAGAATGTCGTACGTCAACACTCTTTCATGATATGGATATCTCACGTCTTATCGTGTATGCCCAACAAATGTAGGATGAGAAAATCCAAGACAAGAATTGGGAGGTGAAAAGAGCTAGAACCGGTGATTGAAATTTCTCTAATGCTAGGTCCGATGAGCAAGGTCGACAAAAGTTTAAAAAAGGGTATTGCGGTCATGATTCTCCCAACACCCCTAGGTTTACCCAAGATAAAGGTAGTGGGTCTCTATTACCTAAGCCAACTTGCACCAAATGTTGAAAGAAGTACCATGGGAAGTGCCTAGCGGTACAGACGATTTCTATGGTTGTGGAAAGAGTGATCATTAAGTGATGCACTGCCCTATGCTCACGGCAAAAGGAAGAGAGGCCAAGCAAGCTTCTATTAATGGTCTGGTTCCCAATGCTCCAAATTATTGTCGCTTCTATGCACTCCGGTCTAGAAAGGACCAAGAAGACTCTCCGGATGAAGGCACCTATATGTTGATAGTTCCCTATAGATGTAAATGTTTTATTAAGATCCCTATGCTACTTGTTAGACTTTGATGTTAGACTTAGTAGGGGTTTTCTCCCAAGGGGGGAGATCGTATGCTTAGATAGCAAGATTGTTGAGAGTTCCAATATCCTCATCTCTTTCATCTATTCCTATTCTAGCTTGAGACAAAGAGTTCCTCTTAGCTTATTTTATGATTTGGAGTCATGTGTGTTTTTATAAGTTTCCATGATCTTCTTATGTTATGCATGTTGTTGATAAAATTCATGTTTAGTAAGAAAATAAATTTTCATGATTTATGTTCCTCATGTTGTTGTGCATTTAGTATGAGTTTCCTATATGCTGCATGAGATGAAATGTAACACATGTTCTAGTATGCTTTTGAGGGTAATTGAATAATTTGCTTCATGATATTGTGTTGAGCATGCTTTGATTTGGAGAAGGTAGTTCCTCCAATGAATTTGTGAAATGTTGAAGTTTCCACGCATTATGGGTTGTTAGATGTAGTTCCTACTTCCTTGTGTTGAATTGAGTATGTTGAGGTGGAGTTGATGTTCCCTCCTTTAAGTTGTGAATTATTTTTATGTTTGATGCATGATGGCTTCTAGTCTTGAGTCTTTAATTTTGTAAGGTGTCAAGATCATCATTCGAGGATGAATGTTCTCAAGGGAGAGATAATGTAACAACCCGGAAACTAGTAGGCTTAACTAGATCTTGTCGTAAAGGTTAGAGTCATAAAATTTGCTTCGCAAACTTAGAATGAAGGTTTTAGGGGTTAAACATCAAGTTACAACTCCCCAAGGACCAATCAAGGGTCCTTGATGAGGACCCTAAAGTCCACCTAAACACTGCCCAAAATAGTGTACCCACGGAGGGACCTATACCCCGTAGGGTGGTCCACGCTCCGTTGGTGGAGCCTCATAGGTCAAGACCAAGATGAGGGGCTGCATACCCCAACCCATGCACCACCAGTATGGTCCGTGGGTCAGTCCACACCCTGTAGGTGGGGGTCATGGATAAGGCCTGCAACACTGTCCCAAAGTCGGCTAGTGTAGGGGTCTTTAGGTAATTTCCTTTTAAGTTAGTATTAAGTAAGGTCATTTTTTTATAGTTTTAACAGACCTATATAAGACCTTTTAAGTCATTAACTAACCCATTCACTTCATAACATCCCAAAACCCTAATCCATAACTAACTTTTCCCCAAAATCATCTCTCTAGAAATCCAAGGAAAATGAAGAAGAAAGGTGAAGCTAGGGTTGAAGAATAAAGATTTTCTCCCCAAATTCGTGGTGAATCATCAATTAGATATGATAGCTCTTGATCTATGGGTAGCCTTCACTCATAGAGCCCATCCAAAACCCACCAATTTAAAAACTAGAAAACCAAAAGTTAGGGTTTGACTTCAATCTCATGGATTCCTTTTAAATTCGTTTTTAATGATTGAATTATGTTTTTTATGGATATATTGATGATTTTTATATAATATTAAGTTGAATTCCTCAAAAATCCATGAATTTCCGTATTTTCTGAAAATGGATCTTAAAGTGTGGGTATTGATTGATGAAAGTTGCATGTTATCGAATTATGAGTGTTATGAATTGATTACTTGAATTATGTTATTATCCATGTCTAATGTATAAATTATATATGTGTTGGTGAATGTGATCTATGGTCCTTAAAGGGATAATTATGAGAATTATGTATGATCATGATACTTATGTACATGCTTTATGAATACTTGAGAATAAAGTGATTATGACTATGATGAAATTGTGGTGTTGTTGAAAAGCTATTCACACACACTATGAATAAAGTACAAGTTTCTATGATTATGATAATGATGATGTGTTGATTGAAAGGCTATTCTCAATCATAAACTTATGAATGATGATAACATGTTATGAAAGACTTTCCTCACCTAAATGAATCGGTACGCTAAGATAATCCCTTTCATGTGTGATTAAAAGTAATCTTGATTGATACACCTTGAATCGGTAGGCCAAAGGCATCTCTTTAATGAGTGACTACTGGAGTATTCTAAGGCGTTGTCTTGAATGGGTAGGCCAATGGTACCCCTTTCATGAGGAATCAATGAACTATTATAATGATGAACCTTGAATCGATAGACCAATGGCACCCCTTTCATGAGGATTCAATGAGCAATTCTAATGATGTACCTTAAAGCGGTAGGCCAATGGCATCCCTTTTATGTGTAATGATGTTAATAGAGAATTAACTACTTCTTCGGAATTTAATACTTAGCACCGAGTGGATATTGTGAGGTAGAAGCTCTCCCTATGAATGGTCGGGTTTCTAGTAAAAACCTCCTTAACTCATAACTATGTGCCCCGATAGGTCTTTAGCTAGTGGATCCACCTAAAAGCTAATAAATGTTAGTTCTACCTTAGGCAACTACGACACCACTTTTTGGTGTGGGGCATGACACCGGATTCCATGTTAAGCTCACATGGTCTATGTAGGTTAAGGCTTATTCCCATTATGAACATGAATATGATTTATGAACTATGGTTACTCAAGAAGCAGTACTTAGTGTGGGTGGGGGTATGGGACTTCATCCATGCATTGCACAAGTAGGATTTGAGAGTAGTTATGGTGTGTTCCTTTATGTTATAATGGTCTATGAAATGAATATGTTTATGGTAATGCTACTAAGTATGTTGATATGAAGGCTATTTATAATGAAGTATGCTTAATGTGGATTGTTGCTATGAGTTGGTTTGCTTGATATGACTTAATAAATGTGAAGGTTTCCTTGTCTATGAGTATTAACTAAAGATGAGAATAAAGATTGGTAAGTATGAGTATGGTGGCCTAAAAGTTGTACTTAGTGTAGATGAGATTATGGGATCTTTATCTATGCTTTGCACAAGTATAACTTAGGGTTGCTTATGAGATGGTTTTATTATGCTATGGTGATCTATATGTTGAATATGCTTGTGACTTGTGCTTTTTATACTTAAGTGCATGATGATTCTCAAATACTTGGTTAATACATGCTTTTCAACTAAAATGTCCTATTTATCATGTTTTCAAGGTTTTTATGCATGGTTATCATACTTAGTGCATTTTTGTACTAACCCATATTTTCCTACATTTTTTCAAAAGTGTAGGGTCCAGACTTTGAGGTGATCTTCTTTTGGGTTCAAGCATGGATCTACTATTCTCTTAACTTTTGGTAAGTCCTCATGATTCAAGGACGTATGAGTCAGTAGTAGTTTCTTTCTAGTTATTCATTTTGGACTATATTGTAAGGGTTGTGTCCCTATTTGATTCAAACATTGTATTAGATGGCTAATTGAGACAAGTTTAGACTTCCGCTTGCTTTTATAAAAGACTTCGATTGTATGGATAAAGTTTTAAATTTTGCATCATTTCATTTATCTTATGTTATGATATGCTGAGTTGCTTGTATGAGGCCGCTTCGGGGTCAAGTACGCAATGTTACATCTAGGGTGTACCCTTGGGTCGTGACACTCATCTAGAGTCTCTGTCTTGATCATACTCTAGTAGTCATGCATAAAGTTGGTGGCATCCTCAAAAACAACATTTATATCATCGTTGCGACATTTAACTGTCTTGTCTCAGGCCATTACAAAATCCACCGATTTGAAGGCACTTGCCTTCTTCTTCCTTTGAGGCACCAAGTTACTATTAGCTGAGTAGAACTCCCGGACCCAAGTAGGAATGAATGGGCCACGGGGAATGGTGAAGACCTCGAATCTATGAAACCTGAGAGTGTCTCACACTGCTGGATGTGTGTCCACCACACAATCTATGGACAATCTATTCTACTATAATATGGTCCTCAATCCCTCGGCCTTTAGTCTGTTGAGAGACCGGGGAGGAGGACCCCATACTAGTGGAGCCGGGACCACAGTCTTTGCTGGAGCTGCAGTTGGAGGAGGAGGAGGCACCGGGATCCTAGACGGATCATGCATTGTCTTGGAGAGAAGCTCTGCTCTCCGGGCTTGTAAAAACTGATCATCCTCAGGCTCAAAGATAGAAGCCTAAGATTCCTGTGAATCCCCCTTGTTTTTTGATGAGGTGAGGTGCATCTCGTAAACTCCCTCACTTTCGGAGCTGGCTTCCGGAGTCTCAACCATGGGCGCCTTGCCCTTTCCTTTTTCTCTCTTGGTAGGGAGTTTTGCTGCCTTATCTCGGGATGCATCTGCATCGTCATTTATAGTAATTCCCAGTGCCCGCTTTCGGGGAAGCATATCTCTTCCAGAAACTTTGGGTCAAGCCATTTCTAGAAACAACATAGAAAAATGTTAGGAAAAGTTCTAGGAAAAGTGCAAAAAATAAGTTGTACAAAGACTCGCCAAACCGGTCGATGAGTCACCAAACCACTTTGGCAAGTCAAGTCGGGCTCACCGAAAGTTACAGAAGATAAATTTCAAAAATTTAAAGTTGGTCGGCAATGTCCAGGGCCTTTCGACGGATCGCCGACACCAATCGGTGAGCTAGAAGTAGCTCACCGAAAGTTATAGTGTATTTTAAGGATTTAAGGGTGCATAAGGGTGAACAAGAAGCACTTTTGGTGAGTCAACGAATAAATTCAGCGAGCTCAGGCATATCACTGAAAGATACATAATCAAAGTCAACAATGTAAGGTAATTAAGGGTGATCTAGGGGGACTAAGGTGAACCGCCGAACAAATCAGCGAGCTCGACCCAGCTCGCCAAATGGCCTTTCGTGCCAATTTTTCACCCCTTGCTTCAAAATAAAGCCCTCAGCCTCCGAAATCAAAATTAAACACCTACACTATGAAATTAAAGCAAGACCCATACTACCCATGCCCTCGAGGTACTCAGACTTCCCCCAATTTGGCCAAAATTGGCAGACGTCTTTTGCCCTTTAGAATGACATCAACCTCTCCATCATTGGGCAAAATACGACATTTAGCACAATACGGGGTTACTCAGAGTTCACCCCGCTAGACCCAAAAAACATTCAATGCAATCCAACAAAATAATTGACTAACAACACGAAAATCAATCAATTTCAAACAATTAGGTATGAATTCAATTAATTTTGGCCAATCCAACAGTTAAACAACAATTAAACCATACTACCCAACAATTATCGACAACATTATACCAATTTCATTTAAGTTTAACCACATATGGAGTTCGGGGTTTGGAAAACCAACCTTTATGCCGAAAATATAGTTGAAAAGCTAGGCGACAAAGAGTTCCACAAATAATCTGAGCAAAGATCCCAAGTAACACGAGAATAAAAGAACAAAATTATGAGCACCTAATATTGGGTGAGGAAGTGCGAGAGTTAAAGAGTAGGAAAGTGAGAGAATTTTGAAATTTTAAACCGTTTGGCCTTTAAAACCTTTTAGTTCGCGCTCCATTCGGTGAAGTAAATCGCATCCATCGAGTGGTATTTTGGCTCGCCGAGTTTTATTGAACTCCCAGCAATTTGGGGGTTCAAAAGGCGAACAAAGTTGGTCTCACCAACAGAGCTTTTAGCTCGCTGAGTTTTACAGAGTTCCCCATCAAGCTAGGTGGTTCCAATGGAGGTCCAATTTGGGGCTCGCCAACCTCTTCGGAGATTCGCCGACTGGATTATTGGCTCACCTAATTTCCCATTTCCTAACACTTTTCACTTTTCAACCATCAAAATCAACACCCGTTATTCAAAAACAAAATTTAAAAACATCAAATACATGGGTTGCCTCCCAAGAAGCGCCTTATTTAACGTCGTGGCACGACAGAAATACCAATTCAAGCTTCATTTTTGGGGTTGGACATTGTGTCACTAGGCAACCTCCTTTTTTGTCGTGGATTCAATTGAGTCAAGATTTGACCCATTTGTGTCTCCAACTGCTTAATAGAGACCGAGTGAGAAGTATCCGTCAAATTGAGAGTTGAGACATCCTCCTTCATCTCTTTCAATACTTTGTCCAACCCTTAACCCTTATTGAGAATGCGTGCAAGAATATCTTTCGTACGGAAGTTCTCTGGGTCAGCTCTTTGATCTTTAGGATTTTGGCGTTCATGAGGTGGGATGTATCTTTCTTTTTCCTCGTCCCTTTCCTTTTAGGTACCATTACGATCACGCCATTCTCTGTCATGATCTCTCCATCCATCATCTCTGTTCCAACCCGGATTTCCACCTGGTCTTTGATAATTTGAGCGAAAACCTCCTCCTTGATTTGAAAGGAAGTTCACTTCTTTATTGTATAACACTTCAAATTGTGCTTCATCGAGGTTAAATCCACCAACACTCAGAGCATTAACACTCTTGAAACCACTATCCATCATATTTTTTGCCAAGATATCCAGATGGGTCAACATTTTGGCCATGTTTTTGTCTCTCTCTTGATCCTTCTTGATCTGCCCTTTCGTCATCCTAAAAGTGAGAGGAGAGAATTGATCTTCACGAGTGTACTATGCCCTATTGATCTTGGTCATGCCATCAAGGAGTTGAGACGCTACTTCATAGGGTTGTTGCAGTATACCTTCGGGAAAAAGTTGATCGGAAACTCTTTTGTTCACCAAGTCAAGACTCCTATAGAAGTATTTCTGCAATATATAGTTTTGCGGTCCGTGAGTCAGACATTGAAGTGCCAACTTCTTAAACCTCAGCTATGTCTTGTGGATCGGTTCACCTTCCAAGCATTTGAAACCTTGGATGCTATCTTTGAGCGTCATCATCTTTGACGAGGGAAAGAACCTCACATTGAACTCTGATGTAAGTTCATCCCAAGAGGTGATGGAGTCCCTCGGCAATTCATCTAACCATTTGGTAGCTTGACGCATCAAAGAGAATGAAAACAACGTGAGATGGGCAGATTCTTGTGAAACGTTCTTGAATGAGAATAGACCACAAACATCCACAAAGTTCTGAATATGCTCACGGGGGTCTTCATATGCCATCTCTCCATATAATATTTTCATTTGGAGGAGCTGTAGTGTAGTGCTAGTAACATGGAAGATAACATTCCCATCAATTGGAGGTAGACGTATTGCACCAACACCACCCAATTGGATTGGGTGTCTCATTTCGTTCATATTTCCAATATCGTCTTGGTGGCCCACTTGGCTACCATTACTCTTGCTCACACTCACCTCTTCCTCTGTTCAACAAAAACCAACACAAACACAAACCAAAGTAAGTCGATTCAACTATAACACAAAAATATAACGATTCAACTTCAATAATAGTATTCTAAACAACACCACTCCTCGGAAGTGGCGCCATTTTGATTAACATTTTAAGTACACCTCATCTGATTCTAGGTGTAAATGATCGTTAACTAGTATAAAACCTAATGAAGAGTTGGGGTCGAACCCATAGGGAGCGGTACATGTCTATTTTAGTTATGAAGTTATAAAGTGGTCTATTCAGTTATAGGAATAAAATTTATCGAAAACATGTAAACAAATCTAAGGGGGTGGCAACGAATGTTAGATGGGTTTTGATTGTCAATTATCAGCTACAACACAATCAAACATGAAGGAAATAACAATATAGAGAAGAGTTCTCAAGATGTGATCGATTATAGACAAATTTTACTATATGGGTAATTGAAACTACTAATAAATAGCTAAATATCAGTGGGTAGGCTATGCTATAAGTGAGATAGTTTTCTCTCGAACAACTATCACGATTCAAGTGATTTCTTTCGAACATCAACAAGCTTGGCAAATAAGAACAGTCCACACCTTAATTTATCTACTCTCTCGATCTAGATAGGTAGAATCGAGATTAGGATTTACTCTTTCGAGCTAAACCCATATCAACCCAATAATTATAATCATCAATTGAAAGCTTTGATTCTAAAACCTCTTTTTCAAGCAAGCACAAAATTCTATGTTCGAATTGCATTTGCAACTACAATTCTATGTTTAAAACACCACTACCAATAAAACCCACTTCAATTAAGCATTTAAATCAGTAATAAACAATACCCATAAGTTAATTCATCCCATAATCACATGATCACACCCCAAGAATTGGGGTTTTAGCTACACATCATAAGAATAGAGAAACGATTACCAAATACATTAGATAGGTTCTGGGTAAAGGTGCTCAAGTCTTTAAAATGGTCCAAATTGAATAAATTCAGAAACCCACTTGAAAATCCTCAAAATTAAGCTTAGAAATCCTCAAAGTCTACAATAAGAACTGAAAAACTAAGAGAAAAATCTAACTCTAAAACTTGGGGATCAAAACTCTCTCCGAAACTACTCAAATTTCATCTAAAATTCCAATTTATTATAGTTGCCCAAAGTTTAGCCTGAAAGGCCATTGGACGGAATAAGTCGGGCCTCACTGAATAGGTTAGCGATCTTCTCTTTGCTCCACTTCATCGCCATTTTGTGTTGGCCATTTGTCTTCAGGGTTCTGTGACTTTAGGCATTCAAAGTTGCAATTACGGAGTCGTTCGGCAATCCACCGAATGCCCATTCCAGTCGCCAACTTGGTTTTTCCCAAGGGCTAGCACGCTGGAACTTTGGGCGAGCTAAAGAGACACTTGGTTGTAACACCCCATAAATTAGTGGGCTAAAATTAGAGCTAAACATTGGGGTTCGAGTCAAGGAAGTGGGCGAGGGCCAAGGGAGAGGACTAGGGCAGTCCACTCTCCCCTAAACAGTGCATTTGTGACAACGACCACCACCACGGATTGTGGTGGGGACCATGGCTCGTTGTGTGGTCCGTGGTGGGCTAGGAAGTGTGCTTGCAAAGCTTCCCAAAGTGAGACCCTCTCCCACAAGCCACTTGACGGCTCATGAAGGCCACCAAGGGCCGTGGGAGTGGTCGTGGTCTTCACTTAGCCTCAACGGGGGGGGGGGGGGCAAGTGTTGAA
>JAJONZ010032896.1:0-22377 GCA_029582445.1 Solanum paucissectum
CCAAATATAGTCGGGTTTTTTTTTTCAAAACCAAACCAAGTCAAACCAAACCACTAGTCGGGTTTTTTTTTCGGGTTGACTCGGTTTGCGGTTTGGTTCGGTTTTCGGTTCGGTTTTGTACACCCCTAATCTTTTCTATCACTTTAAAATTTGCTGCTAGTTGTTAGCAACCAAACGAAAAGGACTATAATGCTATATATATATATAAACATCTTTTAGCTAAATTTTGTAATTGAGTTTGTGGTAAAAAATATGATTTTTCATCTATTAACAGAAAACGACTGTTTGACTAAACCAATATGACTGGAAATATAGAATAGACAATATTTTTCTTTTCCATTTTTTTTAATGAGAAGTGCCAAAAATTAAACGTCAACTTGGAATATTTCCTTTTTTTTTTTTGTCAGCACTGGCGTTGCATTTATTATTATTTAATTATCAGTTGACTATTTAAGTCCTATTTTTAAATTGAAATTGAAAACTCAAAAAACAGCCCCTATGGAATTGTTTTGCTCCTATTAATCATTTGGTTACAAAAAAATTCTTTTGGTTACACTAATTCTTTTGTTCCTCAAGTTAGTACTGTATATGTTTTGTAATAAGAAAACAAAAATATTATTGAAAGATTAACAAATATAATTAGACATACTCTACTATCATATATACTATTATTATTTATACTTTCAAAGTATTATGCATCTTATCAATAATTAAGATTTTTCTATCATATATTGGGAAAGATACACTTACATACATGTATTTTTGTTACTAGATACACTAAAATATGGAGGGAAGCGAGAGAGATGGAGAGAGAGGCGAACGATATTTGTTACAGATACATGTGAATCCACTTTGATATAATGTATCTAGAACAAATTACACCTAACTTCGACCCTATGTATCCCGAGATACATGAATCCGAACGCACCAAAATCTGATAACATATACGTAATATTATAAACTAGAGTGTATCTAAATAATTAGCTTATAAACTAAAGGGATTTAGGTAAGTCTCCCAAATAAAATTTGTAATAACTGACAAAATTATTCTACTTTCAAGACATAGCAATAACATATTTACATAATATATACAACCTTCAAGAAAATCTACAATATTAGAAATTTTAAAGATCTCTCTTTCTTACTATCCTCCTTGTCATTGTACGAAGCTCGTCTCATTGTTGGTTTTGAGTTTGCAAATCTATTTTTTTCTTTTTTCACCGACCCTTGATCCCAATTCAGGATCCGACTTTAATATGAGATCCAAATTTTGAAATTCAGCTTCGATCTTGTAAACACACTTTAAAAAGGAGAAATAGAAGAAAAAATGCTTGTGATTTAAACACACTAATTAAACAAAATAGATAGTAGCAAAACAACACTACACCATGACAATACTATAATCAAACTATACGAAACAACATATAGTATCGTAAATCAAAGAGCAAGAAACAAAAATAATACTACGAGTACTAAAATAAACAACAAGTCAATACACTCCTACCTACCTAGCGGCAAAATCATAAGATAAAAAAAAAACATACTAAGAAAGAGCATTATCTAATTAGTACGGAAACCGATATTCAGAAAAGGTATTTGAATCTTCTTTCCATAAACTGTCACGAGTTTGATTTCCCACCAAATGTTCGACGAAATTACTCGAACCTTCACTAGCTTTATTTGCTGCAACAATTCCTTCATTATAATTCCCTATTTTTCCATGTTCATGATTATAAAGATTTGATGATTTTGGTGGGCTTTTACCAGTAAGTTGTTGAACAACTGCTCTAAATTCAGTAGGATTTTTGACATTTACTAAAACAGGGCTTGATATATACTTCACCTTCATTGGCTCTTTCTTTTTGTTGCTCATTTTATGTCATTTGAGGAATTGAAGTCTAAAATAATGTGTCATTTTATATAAAGAGTAAGGAGAAATTTCCAAGAAATGAAATGTCAATTGTCACCATATTCAAAAGTTTTGGAAAACTTTTGTTTTATCATGACTATTAAGGGCTTGGGGAACAAGTTAGTTTAATTATTTCGAGATTAGTTTTCGAGGATTGTTATCCCACCTTTAATGAAGAAAAAGTTATCCCGTGATTATTTTCCAATCAAACATGAGATAAGCTCATTCTAAAATTAATCCTTCCTTAAATATATCAACTTTTTACTGAAAGGCATAAATAGTGTGTTGTGATTGTTGAGATTCTTCCACTTTTAATCAGAAGTTTTGGATTTGAGCCTTAGAAATGTAAAAAACACATGTTGGGAGCGACACCCAAAAAAGGACCTTGCTATGAGCGAATTCAATTTAATCGTGTAGAGAATATGATTAATTAATAAAAAGTGTGCTATTTCTAACAATTTAAACTCAGTGGTCACACACTTGACATTTCAACATGATTTCAGATTAGGCAAAGCTCCTGAGATTGAATCTCACCACCACCCTATATTAAAAAGAATTTCCAAACCCGTGAAAGAGAATCAAGCCTATGAAAAGCGTGTTCGAATGATCATCTGGGTGAATATAGCTACGCCCCGGTCGGACTCTAATGTGAATGGCCAGAAACAATGAATTTCTAGAATCTGGCGTAATTTATTTTTTTTGCGTACGTATAAGTGGAGAAAATTATTCGGTCTTAGAAGTTTCTACTATTTATTTATATATTTTTTCATTTAGAAGTGTCTGTTCACTTATTACAAAAAAAATAAAAAATAAAATGAAAACCACCACAACCAATCAAGGTAAAACTTGCATGGTTTATTCGAATACACCAATTAAATAATTTTAAATTTTTAATAATTGACCGCTTGACTTAAAAAAGTTACTGATATCTAAATATACACTAATTATTGTATATTATTATATAACATATTAAACAAAAAATATATATGTCAGTTATTATTTTGGTGAACACTTATATGGTATAAAAATCTCAAAGAATTTAACATTAGACTTGGAAAATGAAACTGAAAATATATGTCACTTAGGATGTGTTCTCGATACGAAGGATTATTTTTTTTATAGAAAATATTTTCTAGGAAAATAAGTGATTTCTAGCTTATTTTCTTGTGTTCGTTATATCATCATAATATATTATCCTAAATATATTTGTTTATAATTTAGATAAATACTATGAGAGATGACGGTGCTTACTGAGGGTATAGAGTGGCAGCGATGAGGCTTTGAAAGGGTGTGTGTGTGGGGTTTGGGGGGTGGGGGTGGGGGTGGGGGTGGGGGTGGGGGTTGAATAATAATGTTAGAAAATATATATATGAGAGTCTAAGATATTTACATCGCAATTTTCTAAGATAATGAATTAAAAGGAAGAAAACATTTTTTTAGGTCAAACGTGTGTCTATATTAAGATAATATTTATGGATGTCTTGAGAGTCCAAGATATTGACATACATGATTTCTCGTGAGAAAAAAATAATATGAATATTGACCTAAGGGTGTGTTTATTACCAAGAAAAATGTTTTCTACAAAAAACTTAATATTGAAAAGATATTCCTTAAAATAAATTATTTTTTATTTATTTTATAATTTGTGAAATAAGCAGAACATATTAGATCTCAGAAGTATTTAATATAATTTAGACAACAAGATGAGATTGTATGGGTAGGAGCATGGGGTTGTGAAGATTGGGGGTGGGGTGTGTTGGAAGTTGCGAAGACGATAATCAACTTGAAATGTCTTATAAAACTTATTTTTCATACTTTTATTAGGAATATTTTATTTTATTTTTTCAAGAAACTTGTAATCCTTTTGTAGAAAATGTTTTCCAAAATGAGGAAACGAGGAATTATATATTATCTACTCCACACCCTAATTTCCTTTTATTTTTTCCTCGTCCGCTCCTATGCGATAGCTCGCAAACCACATAGGAGAGGTAACTCACACTAGGCAAGCCCGATGCGATGAGCTCGACCTAGAAGGCAAATTCCTTGCTTTCGCTGGCAAGGGGTTTCGAACTTGAGACCTCCAACATGGAAGTTCCAAACCCAAACCACTGGGCCATCCCGAAGGGTGAATTGATATGGAGTTTATGAAAAAAATAATTGAAACTTGTAAACTTAAACATGTTTATCATTTGTGTGACTACTAATTTTTTAAAACTTATAATTGTAAATATGTCATATAACTTGTATAACTATACAAATTTTGAAACTTGTGACCTAATCGATGCATAACATTTTTTATGACTATTAAAAGTTCTCATTAAAAATAAAAAAGGAAAGTAATATTTTTGGTCCCTAAATTACTACTTTATTCTAATTTTGATTTTTGTGCAATTAATTGATTGAGCATATTTGACATTTAATTATATAAATTTGTAATTTTAATCCCTCAAATTAATAGAAATTTAAACCTAACAATATCCATATTTAAAGACAATTAAGACAGCAGATAAAAAGAAAAAATAATCAAGGGTTGTATGCAGCACGTAAGTATTTATATTGGTTAAATATATTTAATACTCTTTCACAGTAAGGTATAACTAAAATAGGATTAATTATAAAAAAATTCTATTTTATCCTTACAATTAATTCTTTTTGAAAGTGTAAACAAGTTTGTAATGTTTCAAAAAAAATCTTAAAAAATAAATTAATAAAATTATTCTTCTTATTTATAATTTCTCGCAAGACGATAAAGAAAAAATATACAATAGTAATAACACTATTACTAGCAACAAGGATCACAATGAAGTAGTATAAGTCACTCTTAATAAGAAGTTTCAAATTCAAGTTCAATAACACTTTTTTTCTTTAATGAATTTTGTGTAACGTAAGTCAATAATTAATCAGCTCTAAGCAAGTATCATAGCACGAGGAGAAATCTAAATTTCTATATAAAAAAGGACATAATTCATAAACGTATTCTTTAACTTGGTTTCAGCTTGCATTTACACTATTTTGGATATGTACAAATTAACATTTAAATTTGTATGCAATTGAATAAAAGGGAAATTGTATAAAATAACAAACAATTAATTCAAATTAAATGTGAATTGTATATGTATATCAGTTAGATAATTGTATATTATACATATGTATTTGTATATTCTGGCGAATTATACATATACAAACGTGACTAATTATACAAACTCAAAGTCAGTCCACATAATTAATGTATAATGTTAATCGCGAGTGATAATTATAACAAACTATAACTATGATGAGCAATTAAGTAGTAAGTATTAATTTGCTTAACCGCGTAATTTTCCTTATGAATAAAGTACGTGGGAATTTAAAGTGCATGGAGAGGGAGAGAGAAGGAGTGGGAGAAAATAACGGTGGCGAAGGGCAGAGAAATGGCGAGGATCCGAATTTGCAGGTTTCCCTTGTCAACAATGTCCATCTCTCTCTCTTCCATCAATTCACATGAAGGAGAAGAGAATACTCAAATCAAAATCTACTGTTGGATACACACAGTTTGTTTCAAACAATTTTCCAGATCAAACTCCCACTGCCGCATTGTTAATGGACGGAGTCCTCATTTAGGATCAACTAGCTCCAATGATTTGAAATTTTTTGTTGTTGTTGTTGAGCATCACATCAGAGCTTCACAATGGTACGCCTCGCCTGCGCGCTTAAATTGCTACTCTCCTCGATTTGATTCCTATGCCTTTTTTTTTTGAAATTTTGGTCTTGCAATTGCATCCTTCGAAGATTCTAATTTGTTGAATTATTCGAAATTTGAAGTTATTTTCAACTATTAATTGATAATTTTGTTTGATTGTATGAGTAAATTTTCTCTCTGTTTTAAATTTAGACGAGCAGGTGATGGAAATTTTGCTTTTCATAATGTACATGTTTGATTAGGATTTAGGAATCCATGATACAGCATAATTTGTCTTGAGTTTCCATGGCTGTTGAACAGTTTTTGGAGTAACGAAGAAATTGATTATTGAAGAGTAGATGAGGGAATTCGGATCTACCAGCTAATAGAAAGTGTGGAAGTTTAATACGTACATTCATTCACCAAGTAGGAATCAACTTATTAATTAATGATGTGCTTAGTTAGAAGGAAAATAAAAAATATTATATCAAGAGTGTTTATATGTAATATAGCAAAACACTCCGAATAGATTTGTGTCTACCCCATTATATCTCTTTGTTCGATAACACTTAGTGTTAGAGTAATTGTTCAGTTACATTGCATGACATAACAGATTGAGTGATCGCATGTGAGATAAATTTATTAATGTGATACTGATACCTGCTCTTTTTTTTTTTTGTGCTTCTAGGGCACTGCAGTTAATATTATAGTAGGGTCTCATGTATGGGTTGAGGACCCGGATGTAGCTTGGATTGATGGAGAAGTAAAGAAAATAACAAATGGGGAAGCAGAGATTGAGAGGACTGATGGAAAGAAGGTACTTTGTTCTGCATTTTAATTGTTAATTTCTTCTTTCATTTCTTGATATTATTAAGCGCAAACCTCTGAAGATACCGACTTTTGCTCCCATCATTTCAAGACCATATGCATGCTGCTGAATTGAAAATACTATGGAACCATTATTGTTGTACTCTTATAGGTGTAACGGTTAATATTATAACCTCATCTCATGCACCCTTAGCGAAGAATCCCTTAACAAGAAACGAAATAAGTCAAAAATTTGTATCTCCAAATGATTTTCTGAACTCCTGCAAGTGAACATCTCGGGTTTGACAAGAATGCAGACTTTCCTGTTCTATGGATTAATACATGACATCATCAAATGTCGTCCTCTCCTGCTTCAGGTTGTTAGGAAATTGTCAACAATTTATCCAAAAGATGTGGAAGCTCCTGCTGCGGGTGTGGATGACATGACAAAACTATCCTATTTGCATGAGCCTGGAGTATTGCAGAACCTAAAAACCAGATACGAACTCAATGAAATTTATGTAAGATACTGTAATGATTATTTGAATTATGTCTGATCTTAAGCTCTTTCTTATGTTACAGTACAGACAACAGCGCCCATCTCTTAATATTTGATATAATTACAGACTTATACAGGAAATATCTTAATTGCAATAAATCCATTTCAAAAATTGGTTCATTTGTATGATTCACACATGATGCAACAATACAAGGGAGCACCATTTGGAGAATTAAACCCTCATGTCTTTGCCATTGCAGATGTTGCATACAGGTCCCTCCCAGTTTAAGCACAATAATTTTCTTCTTATTAGCATGATAATATATTGAACCCCATTTGATGGAAACAGGGCCATGATCCTTGAGGGGAAAAGCAATTCTATTCTGGTTAGTGGTGAAAGTGGAGCCGGTAAGACTGAGACAACCAAGATGCTTATGCGATATCTTGCCTTTCTGGGTGGCCGTGCAGCAACTGAAGGGCGTACAGTGGAGCAACAAGTCCTTGGTGTATGATAACCTATTATGTGCTCTTTATTTTTCTATCATCAATCACTTTTTCACATAATATTTATTCTCATAAATCTTTTGCATGAACCCACTCAAGTGCAGTCTAATCCTGTTCTTGAAGCATTCGGCAATGCGAAGACTGTTAGAAATAACAATTCCAGGTCAAGCTCTTTAACACTGTGCATTTCAGCATTTGCTTTTCACATGATCCAGTTATATGTAATTTAGA
Source organism: Solanum paucissectum (assembly GCA_029582445.1). Classification (NCBI taxonomy): domain Eukaryota; kingdom Viridiplantae; phylum Streptophyta; class Magnoliopsida; order Solanales; family Solanaceae; genus Solanum; species Solanum paucissectum. The sequence goes on from JAJONZ010032896.1 coordinate 7,609, forward strand.
TTTGGTTAATTATTCTGCGATACAGATTCTATCAAAATTGCACATTAGAGATTGAACTGCTTGTTTTACTAATCCTATATTTACTTGTAATAGATAAGCTATTTTTGAAGTTTGCTTGTGATTGCAGATAATCAATACCAAGTAATTATGTTAACATATTAGATTGAAGATGTTTAATTTTCTCCTTAACCTAAAATTGCTGCAGCCGTTTTGGCAAATTCGTTGAGATTCAGTTTGACAAACATGGAAGGATATCAGGAGCAGCAATCAGGACCTACCTCCTCGAGAGATCCCGTGTTTGCCAAATTTCTGATCCTGAGCGCAACTACCACTGTTTTTACCTTCTTTGTGCGGCCCCCCAAGAGGTACTTTTCTGTTGCAATACTAACTTTAATAAATGTTTTGTGGGCTTGCATCAAATTGCTTTGGTGGAAGTATGTTTCTGAGAATTCTCCTAATCACTGTAGGAGATTGTGAAGTATAAGTTGGAACATCCCAAATCATTTCGCTATCTTAACCAGTCAAAGTGCTATGAGCTAGTTGGTGTGAGCGATGCAGAAGAATACCTTGCTACTAGAAGAGCAATGGATGTTGTAGGAATTAGTAAAAAGGAGCAGGTATATATCTTGTATAGCTTTGCCAGCTTCATGTTTTTATTTGCCTTTCAATAAAGAATAAGAAAACACTACCTCTTACTCTCTCTCTCTCTCTCTTCTCCCTTCCCTCCCTCAGGAAGCAATTTTTAGAGTTGTTGCCTCAATTCTTCATCTTGGTAATATTGACTTTGCAAAAGGAAAAGAGGCTGATTCATCAGTTATTAAAGAGGAAAAATCCAAACTCCATCTCAAAACTGCAGCAGAGCTTCTGATGTACGGAAGATTCTTAATGTCACCTTGCATATTCAGATCCTATGTGGTGTGATAATGGTTGGAGATTCTGATTTTCCTTATGTTTTAGGTGTGACCCTGTAGCTTTGGAAGATGCATTGTGCAAAAGGGTGATGATCACCCCTGAAGAAGTGATAAAACGAAGCCTTGATCCTCGCAGTGCTGAAATAAGTAGGGATGGTCTGGCTAAAACAGTATATTCTAGATTATTTGATTGGTAAGATCACCATGCATGACTAATATACTAGCTATTGTCAATTGCAAGGCACTGAAGACTTAAGCTGTTTATTTGTTTTTAATATCTTAACTTTATAAAAGAAATCTTTGTTGCAATTTATGTGAAGGGGAGTATGAGAGTCAAAGTGCCTAGTTTTCGGTGTGAATTCGGGCATAGATTCTCCAAGTTTGTTTGAAATAAATTATATATTTGAAAGCTACAAGAAAATTGCTATATATTTCCCATCAGGGTTAATAATTCATAATATACAAAATGATTTAAAGAAAATCAAAGTCAGAGAATAAACTGTTGACTCCCCAAATAGTAGCCCCTTCACATAAATTGGGATGAAGGGAGTATTATTCACAATTATTGTAATTCAAGGATATGGAAATACTTGTTTGCTGTGATAGTAACAAATAAAGAGTGCAATTGTGAAAGAAATATGTTGATTTCAGATAAAAGAGTCACTAAAATTAACCATGAATTGGAAAGAAAAGAAGAAAGAGAAAATATGTGCCACGTTGAAGCCAATATGTGTGTGTGTATATGTATCATACACACCGGTGATTGTAAAAAAATAAAATCTGAATCAGCATCCACGTGGATTCAGACTTGAAATATGTTTCCATAAATTAGTGCATGATTAATTTTCTAATTTCACAAATTCATGTAACGTGTTATTTGCCTCTTGGGAAAATGCAGGTTGGTAGACAAGATAAATGTTTCAATTGGACAAGATCCCCTGTCAAAATGTCTCATTGGAGTCCTTGATATCTATGGTTTTGAAAGCTTTAAGCACAACAGGTAGCTACGGGTCTTTAGCTTGCCTTTCCAATTACTATAACATCGTTTCATTTAAGTGTTCAAGGATTCGCAACTCTTGTTTGCGTGTCTCATTATATCATGCTTTGCAGCTTTGAACAATTCTGCATAAACTATACAAATGAGAAGCTGCAGCAACATTTCAATCAGGTTTACTTTTCGATATTGCTGACAGTGTAAGCATTGATTTATGCATGGTTTCTCAAATCTGTTGTGGCTTTACAGCATGTCTTCAAGATGGAACAAGAAGAATACAAAAGAGAGGCAATTGACTGGAGCTACATTGAGTTCGTGGATAACCAAGATGTTTTAGATCTTATTGAAAAGGTAATTGCACTTTTCTCTGAATTCACTATTTGAGAATTTTTAATTTTTTAAACAGATGTTAAGTTCATCCAATGAAAACTTTTCTAAAGTGGCAAGGTTGAGATCTCATGAGTCAAATGTTCTTGTGTTCGATTCTTGCTGGTAACATTTTTCTTTTATGTTTAATCTATTTCCCCTAGGTGGGGGAGAGGGGGAGGGTAGTCTGGCTGTTGTTCTCAAGAAACTGTCATTTATAGCTTTCCCCAACAATGGGTTAATGTCATCGCTTTTGTCAAATAAACAAATACAATGTATGCAGACCTTACCCTTACCTTGGCAGGTAGAGAGGTTTTTTCTGGATAGCCCTCAGCTCATAGAAAGCAAAGACACACATTTATGAAGACATGAGCAGTAACAATAGCAGGATAGTAAGAAAATAGAGGCATACGAGTAAACAAGTAGTAATAGAAACTAAGAGTGAAAGATACAGAAATAGTAAAATAATACTAATACCACTAGTCGGAGAGACAAGATGCGAAACTATTTACTACTAGCCTTCTACCTGAATCCTCGACCACTACACCCTCTTATCAAGGTCATGTCCTCGGTAAGCTGAAGGCTTGCCATGTCCTGCCTGATCAGCTCTCTTTTGTACTTCTTTGGTCTACCTCTACCTCATCAGGCCCTCCAGCGTCAACCTCTCACACCTCCTCAGTGGGGCGTCTGTGCATCCTCTTGAAATGCCCAAACAATCTCAACCTAGCCTCCCGCATCTTGTCTGCCACGAGGCCACTTCCATCTTGGCCCAAATATCTTCATTTCTCACGTAACAATGAGGTTCAAGACCATCAAACCACATAGTGAGCTGTGCTTCAGACAGCAATAAGCCAATAACCCATAGAGTTCAAAATTATGTAATATTACAAACATCTTGCGAAATATGTTGCATTAATTTGGATGGTTTGTCTTTTCTTTTTTAAAAATTATAAGTATTGTTATGACTATAAATTAAAACGCAATGTTCTGGCTGTGCATGATTATTGGGATGTTAATGTCGAAAGAAATAGCTTCTTGCTCACCGGATCCCAGGTAATTCGGAAATTTAGAATTTAGCTAATAAATGCATGAGGTGTACATTAGGAAAAGGTTGAGTTGTTAGGGTAATTGAATAGTGTAATTCTCTATGCTGCCCTTCTTCCCTAGAGAAAGAAAGCTATGATGAAACTGTTTCTCTATAATCTTTCTCAGGGTAAATGATCTGAGAAAAAGAAATAATTAGTAAAATATATGAGTCCATCTAGAGTGACTGTCAAAACACCCTTCACTTGAAAAATTAAAGAACAATCTCAACTTTTGACCAGCATCTTACTGAAACTATGCAGCATGAGAGTTCCACAACAGAGTTCTAAAAGGAAATACTAAGGCTGCTCATAGCGTTACATCCAGTTCTGTAATTGTGGTATTTCTCTTTGCAGAAACCAGGTGGAATTGTTGCTCTGCTAGATGAAGCTTGGTACGATAAAATCCCATCTTGGTCTTTATTATGAAAATTAATTGTACGCCACTTAATTGTTACTTAAAATCCTGTTCCTCATTCTTTTTGTATGGTAACAGTTGAGTTTAGGATTGTAAATCTGTCTAAGCTAATTGAGAAAGTTTGTTATCATTATTTACTTTTTCTGTACAGTATGTTCCCAAAGTCAACTCATGAAACATTCTCTAACAAGCTATATCAGACATTCAAAGTTCACAAGCGCTTTGTTAAGCCCAAACTGTCTCGTACAGATTTCATAATTTCACATTATGCTGGAGAGGTGAGTGTGATTCCCAACAGCTATTTATGAATAGAGTAATTTTCCATGTACATTCCTGATATAATCCATTTTCTATTAGGTGCAATATCAATCTGACCAATTTCTAGACAAAAACAAGGACTATATAGTGCCTGAACATCAAGACCTCCTATGTGCTTCAAAATGCTCTTTTGTAGCAGGACTCTTCCCTTCACTAGGTGAAGAGACTTCAAAGTCTTCAAAATTTTCTTCAATCGGTTCACGCTTTAAGGTATTCTTGCATTTACTATTGTTGGGTCACTGCTCATTATGGGCCCTGATTTGATTTATTCACATGATGAAACTCTGTGTAACTGTGTTACCTTTTTCTATATGCTGATCGTTATTAGTCTTCCTTCTGAAACTGTCGCTTTTTTATGTGCTGATGATTATTACGAACTTGAAATGCAGTTACAACTGCAGCAATTGATGGAGACTCTGAATGCTACAGAACCTCACTACATCAGATGTGTAAAGCCTAATAATCTCCTAAAACCCGCTATATTTGAAAATGACAACATTATGCGACAATTGCGCTGTGGTGTAAGTAATCTCTATCTTAGCAAATCTCGACCTTGGGGAGAGGGGAAAACATAGATTTTTGTTTACTTGTGATAGTTATTGATTATAACCAACTGGATTTTCTTTTAAGGGTGTTTTAGAGGCAATTAGAATCAGTTGTGCTGGATTCCCTACTCGCCGCCCTTTCTTTGAATTCATACACAGGTTTGGGCTCCTAGCGCCAGAGGTTTTGGAAGGAAGGTATGTACCTTCTTTTAGTTTGAACAGAATTTCTAGAGCTGTCACTTCTTTGAGATGTCTTACATAGGCTGAATTTCGAAGTAGTATTTTCTCTAGGATTCATCAGATGATTCTGAATCAAAGACATTTTTTCATGGCAGCTATGAAGAAAAAGTTGCTTGCAAGAAGATTCTGGAAAAATGGGGGCTGAAAGGGTTTCAGGTAATCTTAGTTTTTCTTCCTCCTGCTTGAGGTGGCATTGTGAATTCATTCTTCTGGGATCAGAATGCATCTACTTCATCAGTATAGTCTTTATATTTCTGATTCACATATTTTAAGGAGAAGGGACCATTTCGTTCCTAAGGTCATGAAGTATCATCTCTAAACCTTTGCTCCACATAAGAATCAAGCATGCTATCTGCAAATGCCATTGGAAAGGAAAATTTGCATCAATGGTCTGATATTCACTGATTAGTTCCATTTTTCTTTAACAGATAGGAAAGACTAAGGTATTCCTAAGGGCTGGACAGATGGCCGAGTTGGATGCACGACGAGCAGAGGTTCTTAATAATGCAGCCAAAGTTTTACAACGACGAATAAGAACTCATATTGCTCGTAACCAATTTGTAGCACTGAGGAAAGCTGCCATATCTCTACAGTCTTTATGTAGAGGTGAGACATTTTGAAACTATTGAAGATCTTGAAAACATGGTGACACAAGTTACCACAGTTCATAATGGAAAACAGTCTTAAGAGTTAAACTACATCTTCTTAGCAGTGTATGCTTCCTTTTTGTCTGCTTCAAGCACCGTCCGAACAAATACCCATAAAAGACAAGAAATAATGGAGGAAACAAATTGGCACTAGGCAGAGTAAAATTAATCTCAACAATAGTCACTAGGTAGAGTAAAATTAATCTCAAAACACATGATCTATTTTTCATATTGTAGGAAAACTGGCATGCAAAATTTATGTGCAAATAAAGAGGCAAGCAGCTGCAATAAAAATTCAGAAGAACTCACGCAGGCATCATGCTAGAAAGGCCTATAGGAAACTCCAGGTCTCAGTGCTCATGGTGCAGACTGTTTTGCGAGCTATGGATGCTCGTAAGAGATTTAGATTCAGGAAGCAAACTGAAGCTGCAATAATGATTCAGGTAGAATTCCTGTATGCTGTGTGATTTCATGATTTATCTGGTATTGAAGCCTGGTCTAAGATAAGTCTTTATCCTCCTCAGGCACAGTGGCGTTGTCATAAAGCTTATTCATATTATAAAAGGCTTAAACGAGGGGTACTTATTGCACAATGCAAATGGAGGGGGAAATCTGCCAAAAAGGAACTAAGAATGCTTAAAATGGTAAGCATACTATTTTGTAATCCAATAGGAAACACAAAAGCACATCTATGATTACAATGTCTCATGACTCCATTAGTTACTCTGTTAAGCTAACTAATGAAGTTTACAGCCCTGCTGGTTTCTACCAGAGGATACTAGAGAAAGATTATAGATGAAAATAGTTGCCCTTTTCTGAATCCTAATTCTATGCTGGTTTACCAAGAGATAGCACAGAATCTGGTTGAACTGCATAAGGCATAATTGGAGAGTGGATATGCATTTGACCTTGCTACAATGTCACACTTTTTCAACTACATGCAGGCTGCAAGGGATACTGGTGCGCTCAAAGAGGCGAAGGATAAGCTTGAAAAGCAGCTGGAGGAGCTTACGTGGCGGTTGCAACTGGAAAAACGTCTAAGAGTAATATCATGTTTTAACTCATCTTTTAATTCTATAAATCACATTTTCAAAGTACACTTATGCTTTGTGCAACTGTGTAGATACCTTCAGATATATTACATCACAAAAAAGAAACTCTTACTAGCATGCTAAATTTGCCTATTAGTCGTGCATCCTGTTGTTAGATACTATAATTTTCAGCATTTCTGTGTTACACCAGTTTCTACCCATACAAGAGTGAAATTGTTGGACTTATTTTTCAGATATAATAGTTACTCTAATCATTATGCAGACTGACTTGGAAGAAACAAAAGTACATGAGATAGCAAAGTCGCAAGAGGCATTGGAAGCTATGCAAAAAAAAGTCGATGAAGCAAATGCGCTCGTTGTCAAGGAACGAGAAGCTGCAAAAAAGGCTATTGAAGAAGCACCTCCTGTAATCCAGGAAACTCCAGTTTATGTTGAAGATACTAAGAAAGTAGAATCTCTAATGGAAGAAAATAACAGTTTAAAGGTAATCCAATTTACGAGGTTCTCACTCTGTTTTGGTGCTGAATATGACAATCCATTGAATAATAAGTGTTTGAGAAGCGTAAAAACTGTTTACAAATGAATTTCATTGATACAGCCCTATTTATACCGTTGAAGAGCATACCAGTTTTTCTCTAAAAGGATAAATATGTACAATGATAGAATGTTTAAACAGCAAATGTACATATTTGTGGTGGATGAATTTCTTCAGGTCCACGTATAAATGACTGACCACCATGGGAGAAAACGAGTACTGCCAATGAGATCAGGGATGTCAAACTAGTAAAATCCAATAGTACCACCTATGACTAGTTAACAGAAACTAAGATATTAAGAACATAGATTTAGCAAGAAGGGTCCTGAGGTGGAAAGAATTTGAAAGCTCATTACAGTTTAGTAACTTTCGAGCAGATAGGTTCAGGAAGTTTCTATCCGACACATTCATTTGTATTTCCGGCAGCAGAGACTTGTGGAAGAGTAAATACTGACTATTTATATTTTTTGGCTTAATCAGAGAACAAATTAGATAAACAATAAAGGTAAATAGTGAATACCATTTCATAACATTCCCTAAAAGGATCACAAAATGAAATGACATGTTTCTATCCTTATATTCTTTGTCAATCTCGGTGTGCTCTGTCCAGGTTTCTTTAGAACAAGAAAAGCAGAACTGTGATGATTGGAAGCAGAAGTATACTGAGGCTCAAGAATCTGGGGAAGAAAGTCACAGGAAGTTAGAAGAAACAGAAAAAAAAGTTCTTCAACTCCAGGAATCCCTGAAAGGGTAATTTCTGTTCCAGCTTTTAAGACAAACTGTTTTTCTATTGTAAATATAGATATGCTTCTTTTTCCTGTACATTTTCACTGTAAAAATATATTCGGTGTTGAATAACCTAAAAGAATGACACTGCATGTGTTGATATGACTAACTCATATTAAAATTAAAATCGCTAAATTTATTGAATAAATCTTACAGCAATGATGCAGTTGAGAGTTCCCATCAGAACATTGTGCACAATGAAATATTGACCTACCAATAGGATGTTGATAGTAAAGAAAGAATATGGTCATCCGAGCGGAAACAATAAAGTAGTTTGTGGAGTAGGCCTAGGATATTATGAATTACATATGGTGCACTTAATCTATAGATGATGAACAGCTTTACAGTAACAATTCTCATGATGCATTCTCTACACCATGATGTATGAACGACAAATAGAATAGTCCACTTGTTTGGACAAGAACTTTAATAGTAGTCATGTCTAGATAATACTTGGTAGTTTGGGTAAGGTTACTAGTCTGGTTCAACTAGTATTTTAGTGCAATATGATTGTGTTGCATTTTTTCATTCCTAAAAGAATTATTTGGCCTTATTTATTGTGTTGCAACTGAACCCTGCCAAATCAGGTTAGAGGAGAAGATGACAAACTTAGAGTCGGAGAACAAAGTTTTCCGTCAGCAAGCTGTGTCAATGGCACCTAATAAGTTCCTTTCTGGACGCTCTAGATCTATTATCCAGGTATTGCTGTTTTACATGTAATTTTTGTGGAGGATTCAAGAGTAGAAGAGTCTGACATTTTCTGTTCAATTGACAGAGAACTGAGAGTGGTCGAAGTTTCGAGGATACAAGAATGCATGTGGTAATTTACCTTCTTTATAAAACTTGTGTTGCCAAATTCTACTTACATGCCAACATTTTTTGTTGCTCATATTCTCACTTTCATTATTTAGGATCTGCATAGCCCTTCATTGAACCAACGGGACCTTCCTGAAGCAGATGACAAACCGCAAAAATCACTTAATGAGAAACAGCAAGAGAACCAGGAGTTGCTGATTCGCTGTATCGCACAAAACTTGGGCTTTGCTGGAAACAGGCCAATTGCAGCCTGCATCATCTATAAGTGCCTTTTGCAGTGGAGATCTTTCGAAGTTGAGAGAACCACTGTGTTTGACCGAATCATCCAGACTATTGGTCATGCTATTGAGGTTTGAGCTACAAAACCCAGGTCTCCTTTAACTGTCTTCTCACTTTTTAAATTATAATTGCTTCGTATAATTCCATTTCTATGTCGGAACAGAAAACCCAGGACAACAACGATGTACTGGCGTATTGGTTGTCAAATGCTTCTACTCTTTTATTGCTACTTCAGCGTACACTCAAAGCAAGTGCTGCTGCAGCAATGACCCCTCTACGTCGTCGATCCTCATCGGCATCTCTGTTTGGGAGGATGTCGCAGGTAGGAAGTTAAAAGATATAGACAAGTTCAGTACTTTTTCTTGAGGAAGTTTGAGGCTAGCTCCTTAAGCTATTCATTGTTATTGATTTTCCAGAGTTTCCGTGGAAACCCTCAAGGAGTCAATCTTTCCTTTGCGACTGGAGGAGTTGAAACTTTACGCCAAGTAGAAGCAAAATACCCTGCCTTGCTGTTCAAGCAGCAACTTACAGCATATGTGGAGAAAATTTATGGAATGATTCGTGACAATTTGAAAAAGGAGATTTCTCCGTTGCTGGGGTTGTGTATCCAGGTATGTGGAGAAATTATCTCCAGAGACATTTCTTGGTCTCAAGGACAGCATGTTGTTTGCATTATGTATAACTCCAATACTCTACCTCATTTTTCAATTACGTTTAATATTTTCCTTTTTCATTTACATGTAAACAATTTTGTTGGACCTCATTTTTCAATTACGTTTAATCTTTTCCTTTTTCATTTGCATGTAAACAATTTTGTTGCATATTAGGCACCACGAACTTCAAGAGCAAGCTTGGTTAAAGGGTCCTCACGTTCAGTAGCTAATACAGCAGCTCAGCAAGCTTTGATTGCCCATTGGCAGGGCATTGTGAAGAGCCTGGGAATTTTCTTGAACACGTTAAAAGCAAACCATGTTAGTGAAGCTGATTTTTCCCTTTGTTTCAATTATTTTCAACCCCTTGCCAGTTTCCAGTGTAACAACTTCTTCCTAGAGTAAAAAATTTGTATCCAGAAAACATTGGCTCAGCAGAATTAGCAATGTCATGAGTCTTTAGATGGTTAATAAGCTTACAAATATAAGCCTTTGATTCCAAAATATTATGCAGCTTATTTCTCATCTTGCTTTTCTGATTTGATACTTTCAGGTGCCTCCATTTTTAGTTCGTAAAGTATTCACTCAGATATTTTCATTCATCAATGTTCAGCTTTTTAACAGGTGCACCTATAGACTTCTTTTTGCATGCAGTTTTCTACAATGCATTAAAAAGGTTTCCTCATGTGATTATAAAATTTTCACAGCCTTCTGTTAAGACGAGAGTGTTGTTCATTTAGCAATGGTGAATACGTCAAAGCAGGACTGGCGGAATTGGAGCACTGGTGCTTTACGGCAACTGATGAGGTAGATCCATCATATATATTTTTTAGCTTGGTAATCCTAAAAATTATATTAATCCCCCCAGTGATAAACGAAACAAGAACAGTATGCAGGATCAGCATGGGATGAGCTGAAGCATATCAGACAGGCCATTGGTTTTCTTGTAAGCATTTACATTGATCATTTTCATTCAACTTGCTTCTCTTATTTTTAAAAATGGGATGGTAGAGTTCTCAAAAGTTGTTAACTTTTCTTGTTGCAGGTTATACATCAAAAACCCAAAAAGACACTGGATGAAATAAGCCATCAACTCTGTCCAGTAAGTGATCAATTTGAAGGAAGAGATAGCTGGAATGTCATTTAAGCTCACTAATATCTTTTTTTCCTCCAGGTGCTTAGCATCCAGCAGTTGTATAGGATTAGTACAATGTACTGGGATGACAAATATGGTACACATAGTGTGTCATCGGATGTAAGTTTCTATGGATGCCATTAGTCAACCTAGGTTAGAGTCATTCTTCAAAAGAGATATAATTTAGTAACATGCTTACACAGTAAAAATTAACCAAGGACAGGGTTTTTATGCAATTGCATTAGGTCATATCCAGCATGAGGGTATCGATGACTGAAGATTCAAATCAAGCAGTCAGCAACTCTTTTCTCTTAGATGATGATTCAAGGTTTGCATCAATATCCTTGTGATTGATTAAAATTGATACCTTGCTTTTGTGTGGTGAATTCCTTTGAATCTCATTACGACTAGATCTGAAAATTAGTCCCAAACATTTACTGAAAATATCAGCCCTTCCCAGTTCAGGTTATCAATAGTTAGGGAAAGACTAATTTTACAATGTTACAATTTTAGCTTATATAGAGGTATGTTATCAAGCAGAAGATTACTAGTGATTAAGGTGCAAATGAATGTGCATAAGACATACGATAGTATCATTATCGTATTTAGTAAACTTCCTTTTTATGCATCTTTGATTCAATTGCTGATGTTTCTGAATAATATTTATTTTCAGCATCCCGTTTTCAGTTGACGACATATCAAAATCAATGGAACAAATAGATATAGCTGACATTGAATCTCCTCTTCCTCTCCGAGAGAATTCAGGCTTTAGCTTTTTGTTGCCACGCACAAATTAATCTAGTCAATTTGAGGCACTGGACGTCTTCATCTTCAGTTCACTTGAGAGGGAATATATGACCATCTGACTACTGTTGTGAATGTTCTCTAGTAGCAGATCAAATTATTAGTTTCTGTAAACTCAAGAAATGCACCAGTTCCTTGGCTCAGATTCATGAGGGCGCCAAAGATGAACACGAGGAAGATCTACATAACATGATCTGCCCAAAACATAGAAGCAGTCAATTTTCATTTCACTTTGTAATACAAGTAGGAGCTGTGTGAATTAGTTGTATACAACTAGGTCCATATTTCATGAATGATGCAGTTGCAGCACTCCACTTTCGAAGAGGTGTGAACAAGAATACTCAATAGTGTTAACTTGAATCTGTATTTATATTTAAAAAATGTGTTTCTTTTTTACCATAGAAGCTATCCAAGTATTTGTAGTGTAAAGAAAGACTCTTGAGTTTCTGGACATGTATGGAGTAAGCTTCTTTTACAATTTTACACAATTGTCATAGTCTATACATACTTTTTCTCATCTGTTTCTTCAAGAGGACTGTGATACCTGGAAGGACCATGTTTGGTCCTTTCACAAATACGACGATAGAACTTCCTGAATAAAATTGTTTGAACAGCCTTGGTCAATCCTGTCTTTCTTTGATCAGTAGACTAAACCCAAGGAAGAATAAAAAGAGGACCTGAAACGAAGGCATCGAATTGCTTCACTAAATTTTATTATATTGCCGCTAAGAGAAACCTGTATAACAGTTTTATCATACAAGGAATGAGCTAATACATGTGAAGAAATCAAGAGTGAGTTCTAATACATCAAAATTGGGTTGAAGATGAGGAAGAGAACCTGCACTACTATGTACATTCCAGAAGAACTCATGTATACTAGGGTATAGTGATGATAACAAAAATGGATGTCGCGAAATAACATTGTACATATATCAGCTTCAGTTGTTGAACCGGTTGCTGAACTGCCGTATTTTCTGCTTTACTTTCCAAAAAATCATAAAGCTTTCTGTTGCACTTAAAGCCATAAGCAGCATGATTCCATCAGGGATAATGATAGGAATAACCTTCTCTCCAAGTATCTTAAATTTTGGCACAAAGAAGTTTGATGGATACAAACCATGTACTCTTCATCCGGGAAACTAAAGAATATTGACCTGTTTGAAACAACCTACCTGAAATGTCAAAGCATATCAAGACAATGTGTCAGACGACCAGTGAAGATCGACTGCGTCAAATATTCAGCAGGAAAGGGTTGTAATGGTCCAAAATGAAATTTTTGCCTGTAGAGATGATAAATTTGTGAAAAACTACTTAGAGGGACAAAATAGAGAGGCATTACTTGTACAGTGTCAAAAGAAGAACTTACAACAAGCCTAAGTGGGCATGACAGAAAGCATACCACATTGCTTGAAGATTTCAGTGTTCTCGGCTCCTTTCATTTAATTATTTATTTATAGATCTTTACCCCTTCAAATAGCTAGATCTAGCACACACTGCACATTGACAAGTTGTGCCAAGTTTTAGCATAAATATGTTCCCAATCAGGTCAAAGAAGCTACATAGTTACCCAAAGAAACACTATACGAAGCTTTCTCCGGAAACCCTTCCCCCTTCCAATTCCCAAAACATTAATAGCACTCATGATTTATGGGAGAAAAGTGCAACAACACAAAAGTAGGAACTTAATCAAACAAAAGAAAGTATCACACCTTTAGACTTGTATGGTGCTAATGGGCACACTTTCCAAGTGGGGTGCGATCAAGGCATCCAACTTGACCAACCAAAATGCAACTGCAGATGAAGTCCGGGGCATGCTTGAAAAGCTTGCAATAATTTCTTCTGGGTCATAATTCAATCCCAAAGTATGACCAGATTCACACAACCAGTCCTCATTGATAGCAGTGACAAAATCAGCAAGAACCTACGATATATTACAAAATAGAAGTCCACTTATATGAGACCTGTTAGGTCAAATTTCTATGAAAATAATGTCAAACCTAGCAGCAGTTGGAAAGGTTTTGCTATAGTATAGACTCAATGGATCTATATTTATTTTTGAACTCTCCAAAATGCAAATCCTGGGAAATTGTGACCAATTATCAAAAAATACTGAAGGACGGGCAGGCATTTGTCACCTGTAAAATCTCTGATAAAGTTGAAGCCCTGCGCAGTCTTTTGATCCAAAGATTGTGGGAAGATCTTCTCCAAGCACCAATTAGAGCATCTTCTGGCATTACTGACTGCAACGTTATGAATGATAAATACGTATATCAGATTGTTAATTGAAAAAACATATGTTGAAAGTTAATGGCACAGCAGTTAATAGAACAAATAACTTTATAAGAGTATGAAGGTGCATATCAGGTAGTTTTATTTTCAATTTCAACTCAGCTATTTGAAAATAGTCTTGATTTTTCTTTTTCCAATCGGTGGTGTCAGGGCCGCTTGCACACACCATGACTAATCCACTGGACAGCTAGTCAAGCCCACAAGCACAGGTTGCAAAGGCAATCCGGCTTCCCAAGGCTGGAGCGATGGGCTCATACCAAACGGTGTAATTGGGATTCAAATCTGAGATTTGAGGTCGTTATTAACATGCTTCAACCACCAGACCATCCCCAAGGACCTTATCTTGCTTTTGGAATAAGTATTCAAAAACTGCCTGAATTGCAGTAAGCAAGATATGGAAAGTAGTCCGTCTAGCTTCTATGTGGACAATTTGGACAGTAACAAAGAGGACCATTTGAGCGGTGGAATAAACTTCTGTACAAATAAAGGAATCCCTTTTCTCGTAAATTTTTTGGATAAACTTGTTCTTGTAAATTCTTGGTGCACCCATGAAGTCCCATTCAACATAAGATGATGGGCTCATACCAAACGGTGTAATTGGGATTCAAATCTGAGATTTGAGGTCGTTATTAACATGCTTCAACCACCAGACCATCCCCAAGGACCTTATCTTGCTTTTGGAATAAGTATTCAAAAACTGCCTGAATTGCAGTAAGCAAGATATGGAAAGTAGTCCGTCTAGCTTCTATGTGGACAATTTGGACAGTAACAAAGAGGACCATTTGAGCGGTGGAATAAACTTCTGTACAAATAAAGGAATCCCTTTTCTCGTAAATTTTTTGGATAAACTTGTTCTTGTAAATTCTTGGTGCACCCATGAAGTCCCATTCAACATAAGATGA